>JAAEAF010011535.1:0-21694 GCA_011037195.1 Triatoma infestans | reverse complement strand
ACTCTACAAATTAGAAATACAAACGCACCTGTCTATAATTATTCAATCTATGGGAACCTTTATGCAAGACCGAACATTCTATGTAAGACTCAACAACACTTACAATACTAGAGGACAAATTCTCGCGGAAGTACCACAGGGAGCAGTCGTGAGTCCTACCTTTTTTGACCTCTACAGCTTGGACATACCTCAATCTACATATTATGCGGGTGATAAATACTATGTCAGCCTCATCCAACACAGACATTAACGGAAGCACCACTGACTTGAAAATGGAAGAAACTAAAGAAATTTCATAATTAAGATCTTTGCATGCTGGAAATTTATTAACAAGCAGAAAATTCCCTGGAAATTACGAATTTAATGAAATTTGAACGAATATGTAGAGGTGATTTTAGTGACAAAAGTTTAAAATACGTGAAGAAGGCGTTAACGAGTTTTGGAAATTAGGTTCCGATTCTGTATCTGATTCGAAACCAATAAATCCGATACAAACTCATTTTTACCCATCACTAGTAACATACAGAAACAAATAGTCGAGCAGCTGTTTTAAATTGAAGCCAGGGATGCCAACTTATGATGTTGAAAGTAGATATCCTTTCCTTTAAAATAATTATTGTTTGTTCCTTTACTTGTTCAATATCTCGTAAATATTTAATTATAAAACAATCAACTTCACTTGTGAGACAAACACCTTTAACTACATAGAAAACAAGGCAACTGGCTAAGTTAATATTAAAGCAAATAAACTAGTAATAAAAAGAATAAAAGGAAGCCATAAAATAAATTAATATTTAAGTAAAAAACTAAATTATATTAATCTGTCTTTTAAAATATTAAGTTAGCAATGAGAAAGGTATCGTATATGTTATATATATATTATAATAGTAATTTGGGTTTAAAGCTACACTTAATAGCAGTAATAAATTTATGAGGTCGGTTTTTATATAAGGAGATTGGGGAGGGGAAAAAAATTACTATAAATATAGACAAATCCAGTTGCTGTTCAACTACTTATGCATTTTTTATTAATGATCTAATATGTTTTAGCCAGTCATTCATTAGTTTAACCATGCTAGTAGTATTTCATCATACCATTCTCTCTGTTCTTGATTTTTCCACTATGCTCTCCTTTTTTTTCCCCATTCATAATTTCTAACTTTGCTTTATCTCTATTTCTTTTATCTTAATCCTTATCAGATTTATATATATATAAGTAAAATGATACTAAATTATCAATGGTTAGATATATAACCCATTTTAAACTATATCTCTTCTCCATATTTGCCCGCGCCAAGTGATTCATGAATTCAATCCCTATCATTTCCCTGCCAATGAAATAAAGTCTTCTATTTATTAGTACCATTTCTTTAAATGGATAATTATGGGACGATTGCAGAAGCAGATCGAACATCATGATATAGAACTCTGACTTTTTTTGTTTGTCTTTTTTCTTTAGTAGACTCTGAGTTTTAATAACCCTAATTAAATAATATCCATTTCTTCTTTCTCCCTCCATGGATTTCTTTAGTAAAGGAAAATCAAGATTCTAGATAAAAAAAAAAAAAAAATCTGGTGTGAAACACTCACATATGTTCCTCTTACTCAAATTAAAACAATTTAATTAAGAAATTTTCTTTAAAAAATTGCAACATTATAAGGTTTATTTGGAATGAAAACCATAAATATAGTAGCGGAGATTGTGCTAAGTATACCTAAACAGCCTTATGTGAAGCGCTATATGTAAAAACCAACAAAGCTTGGTGCATATTTAAATTAAAACTAATAGGCATATCTCCAATGCCCTCGTACATCATCCAACTGCACATACAAAGATCTATACAACTTTTTGTTGAAAATATGGGTGGGTCCATTGCGGACATCTGGGTATTTTATCCTTCATAGCATGCATATTGATTTTGTTCCTGACCAGGTTTCGGATTTTCATTCATCGTCAGAGCAAATGCACTAAGTTCTTGTGGAGAGTTCACTTCAACATAATGTTTCTGTTGCGCTCATACTTGTTGTTGTAGTTTGTATATATGTGTATTTTTCTTTTTATTTGTCTGTGGGGACGGACCAAGCCCTATGCTATCCAAAGCCCTTCAGGGCCCATATAGCTACCCCAAAAAGTTCGGAGCCTTCTAAATGCCTTGTCGGCCACCGGTCAGTGTTCTCTCGTTACAGACAACACTGTCCATCACCGGACAGGCTCGTAGGAAGAAAAAAATCATTCACTGGGAGAATTTAAACTTAATAAAATGGATTTCTTTTTTTTTTTGGAGAGAGAACCATAACTTTCTCCCATCCCCCACAAACTTCTAAAAATGAACTTTCTCCAAAACAAATCTCGCACAAAAATGATGCGTCTTTTATTTTCCAAAGTTAGCGTATGTAACAGATATTTATGAAATCTATGATGGACAGTGTTGTCTGTAACGAGAGAAACTGTCCGGAAGCAGTGCACTGAGAAGGCTCCGGGGCCAATGACCATAAATGTTCACGAGCCTTAAATTAAAAAAAAAAAAAAAAAAAAATTATTTTTCCTTTCGCTTATTACTGAAAGAAGAAATATTACGATTGCGTCAAATTATTTGGAAATATTTGTTGTGGTGGTTGGTTCCGCAGAGCTGGAAAGCATCAGAGACATTTTCCGTGGTAGCCTGCTTCATTTTGTGGTCAATCAACCGGTTTCGGGCGTTTTTCAGACAGTGTGCCAACACAGACTCGTACAGAGACTTAGTTTCACACTAAGTTTTTTTTGTTAGAATTTGGTTTGTATGTATGGTCAACAAAATTCACACATGGAAAATCATGTAAAGCGATAAAACTTTGATATTTCGTTTAGTTGATAATTATGAAGCGAGAAAAATAGGCTTTTGGTCAAAAATCGATCGACCGGAAATATCACTTTATTAGTCATTTCATTTTTTTTTTCCCCCACTTTTTCTTGAAAATGGAAAAAATCCAATGATTTTTCTTAAATATAAATGTTGCACTTTTTTTTTCGAAACATATTTCTCAGAAAATTGAATTTTTGCCTATTATGACGTAACTTGTGATGTTTCATTTGGCGCTGTCTTCTGTTCAAATATTCAAGTTACTTTTTTATATTTTTTTATTTTAGGACAATTGTAATAAAAATCTCAAGTTTAACTAATATTAGTTAATTTTCGAATTTGTTATTAACAAGTGAAAGTATTATTTAATTATTAATAACATCATATTATGTTATATAGAAATGATTGCCTAATATGGGACATTATTAATTTTATTTTAATAATACTGCACGCGCGCGCATAATGATTACGATTTTTATTACTAAAAAAGAAAAATCATTAAAATATTAAAAAAGGAAAAAACCCTATCGAAGAAACATGTGAGAGTTGAAAGCAAAAAAAAAAAAAGTAAGTCTGTAAGTTTGTAAGTACACTAATCACGTCCTTTCACTTGGCGGTACGGTTAAGAACTAAAAATTAAAAATTAAAAAAAAAGAAAAAAAAGAAAGAAATAAATAAAAGAAAACAAATTAAATTATTCCCAAGCGGTCAATAAATCAGCTACCGTATTTTAACAAGCTATAATTATAATTTTATTGCTATTCCTAATTAAATACCATATATATAAACCGGTTTTTCATATATTATTATTATTATTTTTTTTTCTTTCTATTTAATCTCGCTGTTAGATTGTTGGTCAGCTCGGTATACTGCATTATTGAGAACTGTAACTCTGCCGCACTTTAACTACGGCTTAATATCCTACCGGAGAATAGAATCACTGCTTTTTTTTAAGCTGATCGTAAAAATTAAAAATAAAAATTAATAATTTCAAAATAATTATTTATAATTAACTTGGTATAATAATAATAATAATATCAGCGGTACATATAAAGGATTAATCATCTCCTTGATTTGGTTTTGAATTCGTAAATGGTAAAAGAGTATTTTTTTTTTTTCACATCCTCTTACTAAAAAAACGTGACGTAAAATAATCTGATGTGAAATGCAAATTTTCTTTAATCTTTCAATTTTACTCGTTTGTCCAAACATTAATTAATTATAAAGGTGTTTAGGAAACAAGTACCTCAATACCAAATGGGGAGCTACGCAGGATGTTCTGATCCTTGCGTATGCTATGTAAGGCTCTGTTTGGAATATGGAATTAAGCTATTCATCTGAAAATATGGAATTAAGCAGCATCTGAAACATCCTTTAAAAAAACTAGAATTGGTGCAAAATAAATCTTTAAGATTGATCACCGGAGCACTAAAATCAACCCTCCATAGCTACTATGGAAATACAGACCGGCATTGCTTCTCTTAAGAGACTTGAAGAGACTTTACTGCTTTCATGAAAGAATGCAAAGGACAAATCTAAGCAAGTAAGGATTTGCCGTTAATCGAGGCCTAACCCTATTTAAAGAACAGTTTTCTCAACATTAGTGTGCCGAAGATCAGACTAAGTCTCATCCAAACCATTGATAAGAAAAACACTCCACTCCAAGAGCTATTGCTACGAAAAACATTCACTTATGGTACCCGAAACCACTATGGCTCCAAGAAAATACAAATGGCTCAGCGCGAAATGCCATTCAAAATTCGGGAGGTGCGAAGTCAAATTTCAATTGGGAGACTGACCTCATGAAATATGAAGAAATAATGAAAGCGATTTTATTGGCGCTCCAAGAAATCGAGACCTGCAGGGTTAACAAGGTTGTTGTTTTCGTGGACACACAATCTGCTATTCTAGCGATGACCCAGCATAAATCCTAGAGAATGTCCATGGCTAGAAAAATGCCACCGTTTATCAAATGATAAACATGGCCTGTAGAAAGGATTTCCAATGGATTCCAGGCCGTTGTGACATAGCTGGAAATGATAAAGCGGATTTTTTCATTTCAATCTCTCAACGTTCTCAACGTTCACTCCTCTCCTACCCTAAAGAGCTCATGAAGAAGGACAATGGTACATAAAACGTAGAGCAACAAAGTATTCTTTTTCTTTAAAAGCTTCTCTGGCCATTACCGTACAAACATCTCATTGATAAAGCGGATGTTCTAGCCAACCAGGGTGCGGGAATGGAGCAAGCAAGTGACAAACTCACCTACTGGGCAGCTACTTCTTCTTCTTCTTCACTTGGGTCTACAACCCGCTTGCGCGCTGTCTTGGCTTCCTCTATGGATGAACGCCAGTTGTCACGGTTCTATGCCGCCACCATCCAGTTGCGGATACCAAGGAAGCTGTTTGCATCCCTTGCCCCTGCACCACTCCATCTCAATCTGGATCTCCCGACTCTGCGTACACCGTGTATGTTTTCCCTCAATAACTTGAGAGGCACTTCCTCGGGATTCATTCTTCCTATATGCCCCGCCTAGCGCAGGCACCCCAGCTTGATGTAGTCCACCACATCGACATCCTTGTACAAATTCCTTAGTTCCTCATTACTTCTCCGTCTCCATGTCTGCCCTTCTAGGATGGTTCCATAGATCCTGCGAAAAATTTTCCTTTCAAATCTAAGGAGGGCAAGCTCGTCGTTTCTAGGATGATCCATCATTCCGAGGCATATGTTAGAACGGGTCGGTTGAGAATCTGACAGATTCTTATTTTTGTGGACCTGGAAAGTAACCGACGTTCATATAAATAGACCGAAGTATGCCCTATTAGCCGAGTACAGCTAACCGAGTTATAAATTCTCGGTTTCGAGGAAACATAAGAGAAAAGCCTGAAGAAATCGCAGCTGGCTGGATCGTATTGTTGCAAAAAGAGCACAACGTTCCATCTGGCCTCCCAAGACACGTAGGCATGCTTCAGGCTTGCCATGGACCATGATTACCTCCAGTCATACCTATACCGAATTGATGTAGCAGATGGCCCACTGTGTGTTATCTGCCGGACAAGAAGAAATGACGGCTGGACACCTCTTATAAGGAGTACACCAATAAAGGTACGCCTTATACAGATATAGTATAAGCCTGGTGCTTTGCGGTTTCAGTGGCGTCCTATTGTTAATTAAAGGGATAGAGCTGTCTGAAAATCTGATAGGCTGGCCTTAATTTTTATTTTATGTTTAACGAAATCGTTTTAAACAAAAGTGATAAGACATTAATGTGTGTAATTAGAATTAGCGCACTTTTCGCACTTGGTGAATTAATTTTTACCGAAATCTTGTTGTCAGATGCGATTTACGCATACATCGACCATTCGCTAAAAATGTTCTTGTTCTCGCAACAATAAGATAAAGTAAACATGAAAATTAAAATATAAGAGCAAAGAATTTATTACTCGTATATAATACGGAGAACATTAGAGGAATTCTTGTCATAATTTCTCTACCCACACACGTCTTTCTTCTCTCTGTTAAGTTTCCACATTAAAGTGTCGATCTTTTTTTCGCTTTTTTTATTTTTTTTTATTCATAGAAGGAACAGGAGGTGAATCGTCTGCAGTATATTATAGAATGAAGTAATATATCAATCGCACCTTGAGACGGTTAAAGTAGAAGAGTAATCAAGACATCAAGGCTGTATTGTTAATAGAGTAGAGAGGGTGGTAGTAAACTAAGAGAGGTGGTAATATTAGGTTTTAGTAATGATGAGGGCTTTACCTCACTGATTATTATTAATTTCTATCTGAGTATGGGCGGTATATAGTGAGTTGAGGTTGAATAGTCTCTAGTGGTTGCTCTTCATAACCAACATCCATCAAATATGGAATATGTGTGCACACCCAGTAGATAGCACCATACACACACTCAACACACACACACACACACACACAAAACAAGCCTAGGACATTATATCTTGTCCAATATATACCTTAAACTGCTTCTTCTTTTTCTACTTCTACAATATCTACAACATCCGGCCTGTTCTCTAATTTCACTCTTGAAATATTTCTGTTTAATTATTATCTCAAGTCATTCACGTGCGTCTGAGTACTTTAATTTATGATTTATATTTGATTCTATCTTATGAAATTAGTATAATGTTTACTCTCTATAGTCAAATGTAATATAAAACACTCACGTGACTTTCTCTGACTATAAATTATATTACGAAAATATAAAATGACAAATTAATATTGTAACCAATTAGAGCGCAACCAAAAAACATCGAACCAACAAGCATAAAATATTTGGAATTAAACGCCACAAATTCCGCACAACTATCCAAAATTAATGTTTCTTTTTTGTTTTGTTTGTTTTTTTTTTTTTTTTTTTTTTGTGTTTTTTTTTTTTTTTTTTTTTTTTTTTTTAGAAAAATTACAAATAAAATTGATACGTTTAACAAACGAGCTTCTTTCTGAATCCATTCATATTAACCTCAATCCTAACTCAATTAACTACAATAAAGACAAGAACGGTCATTACCACTTCTTACAACAACATTTTCCGCTTACTCAAAAAAAGGTGCCCCCCCCCGCCCACTAAATTACACATAGGGTAAAGCTAGGAGAGATGACACACATTTCAAAGTTATGCCCTGTATTAAAATATAGGATATATTATAAAGTGGTAATGCTTATAAAGCATATTATGTCAACTACTATTATCTACAAAAAAATGTTATTTTTCAAAATAATGACATT
Organism: Triatoma infestans; assembly: GCA_011037195.1. Lineage (NCBI taxonomy): Eukaryota > Metazoa > Arthropoda > Insecta > Hemiptera > Reduviidae > Triatoma > Triatoma infestans. The sequence goes on along the minus strand of JAAEAF010011535.1, from coordinate 14,106 downwards.
CTCATATATTCCAGAAACAAAATACAAATACACTACATTTGGCCGTCTCTCCTATTATGGTAGGATATGTAGTAGAAGAACGAAATGGAAAAATAATAGTTTTGGAAAATAATTTAGTAAAATAGTTTTGTGAAAATTAGCTAGTTCAAATAGTGTATTTTAGTGATGGAGATAGAGCCAGGTATACTACAATCTAGGTCAATGCAAACCAAGAGACAAAGGGCAAGAAACAGTTAGGGTAAAACAATAAAAACTCCCTCCAGACATACCAGAATTATTTGAAAGGATTTGAACTATGAAGAGAAGACATTCCTTAAAGAAGAGTCTGAGCTAGACATTTCACCAGAACACTTCAGGACAGTGCCAGTTAAGTTAAATCAATCCAGTATACTTATAAGCAGATTATTGTGATATTGTAAAGATTAAATTCTTTTAGAGAATAATATATTTATTTCAAAAACAGTGGTGCTCTCTTGATTATTACTAATACTTCTCTCTTAAACATGAATACTTACAAGCCCCTTTACTAAACCGCTCGTGCTACACCAACTACTACTACAAGCTCACAAGCTACCACTACAACTAAACAACAACACACCAAAAACATTTCAGATAGATGACGCACCATAGGTAGGAGACCTCTCCTCTGTGAAGGTAGCATGGGCTGATCGACATGAAACTTGGTAAACTCTATGTCTACGAGTCCAACTTTAACGACATCAGGAAATCTTTCATTTCAATAGCAATTAATGTTGTATATAAAAAAAAAAAATTTACTAATGCGTTATGAAAATTCAGGTATTCATCAGATATAGCTGATGTGTATAAATGTTCGTAGAACACAGAAGAACACCCAAAATAACGGAAGAATTTTGCAATACGTTCGTTTCTGGTCTCTCTACTCCTTGACTAACTTCCATGACGCCACGTAGAGGCAAACAAGAGAAGCAAAGCCTGCGTCTTCTCTCACACACCGTCATATCTCCTAGCTTTACCCTACCAACTTTCTACACCTTCCACTTATTTTCTAGATTATTTCTCTTGTATTATTTTCTTTTTTTCTTATAATTACTTTTTGGTTTGTTTTTCATTCTACCACGCCTCATACTTCACAACTTTTACATTTATTATTTTCGGTCTCCTTTGCAAGTATACCTTACTCCATAACCAAGCAATAACCTCCTCTAACATTCAACTCTCTATTCTTTCTTAACTGGTATCGTAACTTTTTAATTATTATTACTAAACTTGGGACCTTAGGTACTAAACTTGGCCTATGTGCTTAGGTACTAACTATAAAATTTGTCTTACACTTTTGTTAAGTACAATATAAGAAAGTTATGTGAGTGTTTCACACCGATTTTTTTATTCTTATTGCTATAATAGGAAACAGAGATCGAAATTACATGTTTTAGTGGTATTTATTATTGAATCTGGGTGCATATCGGCCTGGCACCTAAGCCTATGTGGCTTTTATCCCCCAAATTATCCCCCTAATAAATCTCCCCCGGTAGTCTACCGTTTCGTCTACAGTATCCTAAAATATTTTTCAGCTCCAACCTTCCCAGGCAATCTTGCGAGAGTGATGCCCTACCAAAAAAACGAAACCTGGTACCAGCGAAACAGGGACACTGACATAAATAGTGATACACCGTTTCCCTAACTCCATCATCACAGTTTTGACATATGGGACTAAACGTACTCCCTATATTATGCAAATTACTAGACACCCAGCATTGAATCTATTTAATTTTTAATATTTTTTAATGGTAAAATGTTTTGTTTTTATTATGTAATTTTCTATATTTCTCTTTGTTTTGATTTATGTAGTTCCAGAGAAAAAACACCAAAAGATGTCTGAAACGTCGAATTAACTTTTAAAGGTTAAAAAAGGTTTTTTTTTTTCTTTGGCCCCCAGCCAACTAATATTTTACTTGTTTGATTAACAATGGCCAAACATAACTATTGTTTATAGTGTTACGTTTATTTATATTTGTGCGGTTAGTATTATTACCAAGTTCAATTGAAATCGTTATCGATGTTTGTGAGAAAATTCCAGAAAAAAAAAAGTACTGGAAAACCTCTTCTGTAAAGTCCGGCTTTACCGATTAATCGATTTTCTTTAAATTTGGTATTTTTATAATCGCTCTGTTCGAAATGAGGAGGTAGATAGGTTTGCCAAATTAGGCGCCTCTCTCCCTTTCATTGGTCCCTAGCCTGCTGTTGGTGTGTCTTCGGCACATGTCTGTCAGGCTTCCAGACATGGATGACCTCGCAGCACTCATCCTTAATGCATGGACCTCTCTCAGGCATCTAGAAGCTTCCTCACTGGGCATTGTGGCTTAAGGAATCATTTCTAGACTATGAGGCTCATGCCTGCCCCCTTTTGTATAGTCTGTGAGACGGAGGAGGAAACACCCATGCATGTAATGACGGATTGTTTGGGCTGTGAGGAGATTAGGTTTAGTACCTTTGGCCGGAATAGGATATCGGTGGAAGATCTTAAGCTACGTCCTTTTAAAGTTTTGGTCCGATTTGTTCGGTCCGTGGTAAAACTTAGATGGGTAAAACCTAGGCCTGGACTTTTGTTCCAGACCCAGTAGTTGTTATTCTTTAGGGGTAGCTATATGGATAGCCTTTGGATACGGTTTCGCCCTCCCCTTTCTTGAATAATAATAATAATAATAACCGCTCTGTTCAATCACTTCTATACCTACCTGAGTAGGTACTTGCACTCCCCCCCACCACCACCACTACCATTCAGTATCTCTATGTTTATTTTAGGAAAATGGAATATGATGTTTAAAGAAAGATTGTCATTGTATTAATATACTTACATTCAATAATAGGAATTAGAGAAAGTCATATCTTTCATAATTCAACAAACATTTCTATCAAAAGGGGAAGGAAATAGCCAAGTGATTAGCGTACTGGACTCCCACGCGGAGGTCACGGGTTCGAGTACTGCTGCTGTGTTACCCTTAGATTTTTTTTCTTCCTAGCAGCCTCTACAGCTAACTGTACGGTGATTGGCAGTTTTGTCTGTAACGAGAGAACACTGTCCGGAGGCCGGCGTGCACTGAGAAGGCTCCGGGCGCCAATGACTATATATGTTGACGCGACTTAAATTGAAAAAAAATAAAAAAATAAAAAACAAGATAGATGGGGGTGTCTAATCCCAATTACAGCGTGTCAATTTTAATAATTAAGAACTTGACTTTATTTAATTAATACCAATCGTCGAGATTCACATATATTCCAATATTCACAATATGGTGACCTTAGACCGGACTGTCAAGTGTGTAAGTAAGTACTCATACTAAGACATCTCTCGTACGTGCGACCTTGGTTAGTTCGGTGTCGAGTGATTTAGGTCAGTGGCCAGCTTTATCGGTGCTTGTCTTTGATGTAATGTATTGACCCTTGTATTTGAAAGGGGTTTTTGTTTGCCCGCGGCCCTTGTCTTGAAGACAGCGGCCGGCTGGGCCACTAGTTATAAATTATCCTTTCTTCCTGCCATCCTTTGTGAAGATAGCGGCTGGCTGGAGCCACTTTGACATTGCTATGACCCTGATATGTCATTACACTTGTCTATGCATTAGAGAAAGCTCCGGGGGGTACAATAGATCTTTCAGGTCGCAGTGCAATAATCCCCTACAACAATCTAATCTAATCTACTGTGCTGGTAGCATTCCAAGTTTTAAGAAAATCATTGTAACAGTTCCAATTTGATAGTTATTGCCGGAAACCTTCGTGTCAAGACCCGGTGGTAGTGCCTAAACGAAATACCACTTCCTGTGATTTTTTTGTTTTTACACTCACACACGCACACACTCACACAAACACACACAGTGACTATTCGCTAAAAACTATATTTTGTACTCAGGGAGCCTCAGGAGTATGTATTTCCGGTTAAAACTCAATTTCGATATAGTTCCCTTTCATATATGTAAAAAAACCAACATAATAAATACATATATGTATATAAACAAACAATTTCTATAATGTTACATTTCCGATCGAGATATTTTTTCCCAAACTTTGAATTTTGGCAACATATTTCATTCTAATTAGTATTATTAAGATGATAGAATCGTAATATATAATAAAATAAAATAGCTTTTAAAAAAAAGCATAATCCCACCTTCCTCCTAACAACACCGCTAAAAGGGAAGGGAATAGCTAAATCGTTAGCGTATTTCAACTAAATGATTTTGTTGTCTGTAACGAGAGACCACTGTCCGGAGGCTGGCAGTGCACTGAGAAGGTTGCGGTCCCCAATCACCATAAATGCTGACGCGTCTTAAATTGAAAAAAAAAATCTCTATCAAAGTCCAGATAGCAAGATAATATATAATATTAAAATAATAATAATACAAAAAAAAAAACTAATAGTCTATAATGTAAAGAAAAGTAATAAAAGAATTAGTTATATAATAATAAAAACAAGAATAGTAATAAAATATTTTTTATTTCAAAGGCGGTGGGGGGACACTTATTATCAATGTTAAAAACATAATATTAATACCAAAAAACAAGAATAAAATTTTACAAAATCAAAAAATATCTATCTAAAAAAGACAAATACTAAGTGAATTATTAATGTTAATATAGAAGTTATAATGTGACGTCATTATGTAAAAGTCATATATAATTATATAAACAGAAGATTTAATAAAAAAAAAAATAATCTAGAATATATATACATATATATTCAAACTATAATGGAAAAAACAAGGGGGACGTTTTATATATATATAAAATAAATAAAAAATAAATAAGAAAGAAAACAAATGGATAAAGAAGGCTGTTGAGGGAATAGTGAAGAAGAAGAAGAATAAGAAATAGTAGAAGAACAGCTCAAGGAGGCTGTGGAAGAAATCTTTTAAACTGGCAATAAAACAAATTCGGTTTGCTACCTCTCTTCTTTTAGTAGAGAACCACTTGTTAGTGAGAACTGGTTATTTTTCTTTTATTTCTTGTATATATCTAAACGAATATATTACCAATTAGAATGTGCCATATAAATCAAGAAATAGAAAAAAAAATAAAATAAAATAAAATAAATAAAAAAAATGTTTCTTTCTTAATTAGCGGTTAATTGCGATAACTTATAAAAGGCTATAGGAAGTTTTATATTAAAATAAAAAAAGAAATATTAAAAAACAAGGTTAGGCTTAACAAATTTGGTATGTATATATATATATATGAACTAATAAAAAAATTTAATCACGTGTTACATCATTAATTTCTCTTTAATGTTATTTTGTAATAAAATGAAATAATTTACAATTAATTAATCAATAATATTACTTTAGAATTTTCATTTTTTTTTAATATAAATAATGTATTTTATTGGATTTATGACGTAATTTCATGGTGCTCTATTAAATATAGTTAATTACTATTAGTCATCCTGTTTTGTTTTGTTTTTTTAGCGATCTGGAACCAATTAGTTTTTAATGAAGTCTGTGGATTTGGAATGTATACTAGTTTGTGTATGTATTCGTCATTGTCTATAAAGGGATAAAGTGTATGTAAGTTTAAGTACATTGTGTATTGTTCTGACGAAGAACATGTAGTAGCTGTGGTAACACCCATGGGGGGTCACTACTCTCCAAATACCTACATGCAACAGATACCCGTCTCGGGCATCCACTAATATTATTAACTAAATCTAAAACTTTTGAAATTTAACGCACTATTTAAAAAAAATTTTGGGGAGCGAAAAATATTTCAAATAAAAATGATTGTTTTTTTTTTATTGGGCATTTAGTATTCCAAGTTTAAAAAAAAAAAATCTGGTGTGAAACACTCACACAACTTTCTCTTACTCCAGTACTCAAAATTATAATTGACAAATTTTATAGTTAGTGTACCAAATTTAATGAAATTCGTCGAAAAGTGAAAACACTGTCCAGTAAAACTGTACGGTTTACTAATTTCCTTGAAACTCGGAATTGGGTCATATATTAATTTCTAGTTATTTCAATTTGGATGACAGAATTGTATAATCAACTGTGATAGCATTTTAAAGAAAAACATAACCCCCCTCCCCCAAAAGTCCCCTTAAATGAATTTATCAGGGGAAAAGTTTCAAATAAAAGTTGTAGCTCTTTTATATGTATAGTTAACAACGCTGGTTTAAAGAAAATCGTTGGAGCCTATTTTCGAGTAAAATACCAGAAAACTGAAAATTATATTTCAGTAAAAACGGACTTCCGGGTATCTATTTTTTTTCAAACTCGGAATTTCAACAACATATTTAATTCTAATTAACATTATTTAGATGACAGAATTGTCTAATATACTGAAACAGCAGTTAAGATGAAAACCTAACCCACCCCTCCCCCAGAAGTGCCCTTAAATGAATTTTCCTGGAGAAATGTTTCAAATAAAAGTTGTTTTTTTATAGCTCTTGTCAGGTGTAGGGGTGATATACCAAGTTTAAAGAAAATCTTCGGAGCCATTTTTGAGAAAATTGCAAAACAAACACGTAAAAAAAAACAAACTAGTTAAAGTGGTACGTCCGGTGCGGACTATTGACACATTACCCGCACCGTCAGATCCCTGGTGGATAACTAAACGTAATATCAAAGTTTGAAACCTTTTCTACGATTTTTCGTTTTTTTGAGCTATGCGGTTTACCATACACACACACACCACAGACCACCACACACACGACAGACACACACACACACCGACCATTTGCTAAAAACCACTTTTTTGGACTCAGGGGGACCTCAAAACGGATATTTCACTCGATATCGAAAATTTGACACGATTACAATACTTCCTCTTACTAGGAGTAAGAGAAAGTAAAAAAATCAAAAACCTATTCTATGATTTTAAGCACTTTAAGCTTAACCGATTATCTTCAAAATTTGGAATTCTAGAAAAGCTTCTAATGTATATTAATATTATATAGGTGGTAAAAATCATACAATGTACCGAAATGATATTTTAGAGGGAAGCATGATACCAGTGTTCCCTCACATAAGCGATAGCATGCTTTTTTTCGTGGACGTCGACCTGCTTCGGGCATTCGCCCATCATCAGGATGCTTTTGTCAAACAATGTGATAACATAGACTTGCACAGAGAAAACCTATATTATCACAATGTTACAGAAAATATCCCGATGATGGGCTAACGCCTAAACGCGGTTGATGATCACAAAAAGAAGCAGGCTATCAGAGAAAATATCTCTCTGACGCTTTCCAGCTCTGCGGACCCACCCACAACCACGCCCCATACCATTTTTTGTTTTGTTTTTGTTTTTACATTGTCATTTTTTTTGGCGTCGTCTTTTGTTTATCGCTAACGCTTACTCGATCCCTTTACCAGCCAACCGTCCGATTTTTACTTTCTCTTACTCCTTCCTAGTAAGAGGAAGTATTGTAATCGTGTCAAATTTTCGATATCGAGTTTTCACCGGAAATATCCGTTTTGAGGTCCCCTGAGTCCAAAAAAGTGGTTTTTAGAAAATGGTCTGTGTGTGTGTGTGTGTGTGTGTGTGTCTCCCTCTCTCTCTTTCTCTCTATTTGTGTGTGTGTGTGTGTGTGTGTGTGTGAACAGCATAGCTCAAAAAAGAAAACCCGTAGGAAGTTAAAACTTGATATTCCGTTAACATATCACCATGTTTATCTGACAGTGGGTTATCTGTCAAAATTCCTTAACCGAAGTACCACTTTTCATGTTGGTTATTTTACTTTTTTAAGTTGTTCTCAAAAATGGCTGCAACGATTTTCTTCAAACTTCGTACATCATCTCTACATACAAAGAGCTACAACTTTTATTGGTAATGTTTCTCTGAGAAAATTCATTTAAGGGCAGTTATGGGGAGGGGTGGGGTTAGGTTTTCATCTGTAGTGCTATTTCAGTTTATTAAACAATTCTATCATCTAAATAATGTTAATTAGAATTGAATATGTTTTTGAAATTCCGAGTTTCAAAAAAATAGGATAACCGAAAATGCCACTTTGACATGACCACTTTACTAAATGATTGTTTTCATTTTTTCGCGATTTTCACAAAAATGTCTCTGACGATTTTCTTGAAACTACGTATATAAACTAAACATACAGAGATCTACAACTTTTATTTAAAACATTTCTCTGGAAAAATTCATTTAAGGGCACTTCTGGAGGAGGGATGGGTTATGTTTTTCACTAGTGCTATCATAGTTGATTATTCAATTCTATCATCCAAACAAAAAATAATTATAACTTTTCCAGCTTCTTGCTTCCATCACATTAGTTATTTTGGGGGAAAAAAATGGAAAAAAGGAATTGAATGATTTGTTAAGGCCCATAAGCTTATTACCGGTAGGAGGCTAAGTTCTGGAGAAATTAATGATTGATCGTATTACGTACTATATGAACTCTAATTGTCTTCTGTTTGGCGGGCAATTCGGCTTTAGATGTCAGAAATCAATGGTTAGTGCATTAAAATTAGCCACTGAATTTATTAATGAATACTTAGATATGAGGTGGAACCAGAGAGAGATCCGTTTAGGCAATAATCAGATTTGTATGCTAACAGGCCTACCTACCAACAGGTTATGGCAAGTTTAAGAAACATCAGCACCATACACAAGTAACTGGAACCGTTTTCTAGAAAATCGCAAAATACTCAAGCAAAAAACAGTAAAGTCGCATTTGTGGTTGATGGATTTCGCCCCGAAATCTTCGTGTCAGATGCGATGATAAGTAATTTAACGGAATACCAAGATTGAGCTTTCTACGATTTTTCGTTTTTGAGATATTTTGGCCACATAGAACAATTTCTAAAAACCACTTTTTCGGATTTATGGGACCTCAAAACATATATATTCGGTGAAAATATAATTTTAAAAACTGGACATGATCGCAATTCTTCCGCTTACCATCAACACTAAGGGGAAAGTGAAATGTAATTGGTATGATGTGTTGTAGTGTAGTTTGTACTGGTAGCTTGTGGCGTGAGCGGTTTAGTAAAGGGCTTGTGTGTATGTTCAAAGAGAAGAGAAGTAATAAGAAATCGCCAATGTTTTTGAAATAAATATATTCGCTAAGTGAATTTAAATGCTTTACAATATTCACAACTATATCTTTATAAATCAATTGTTATTCTAGAATAAATGCTAATCTCTATCACTGGCACAGAGTTTAAGAGAGCGATTCCTGATGCAAGTGTTCTGGCTTGAATGTCTGTTTCAGACAGTTCTTGAAGGAATGCCTTCTAATTGTTCGTTCAAATCTTCCCCTGTGAGAGGAAGGGGTAGACAATGCTAACAAAGTTCATGAATTCTAAAAGACAATGGTTATCTTCTACCTGAATAGTCCCTTTTGCAGCGAATGTTACATTTTTCTTCATAATTTTGATTATTTCAAATTAAATATATTTTTATATTTCTGGCATCCATCACAAAAGTAATAACAGGTTTCTGGTTGATATGTCAATCAGATTTTTCTTTAGCATATAATTATTAAGATAGTAAATTTAAAATGGAAAAAAAAAAATAATAAAAATAAAAATAAACTAAACTGAGTGATGACTTAGCTAAGTGAAATACTTAATCAAGTGTCATATACTGCCCGTTAACAATCATCAAAGTCTGGCATTATTCCTTTTTATTTTCATCTGCCCTCCAAATCATATGTCAACATACGTCATGTCTTTGTTCATTTAATTTTATATTGTAATATATGATAAAATTTTTTATATCGAAACAAATTTTCAAATATAACATTCCGTTATTCAAATAAAGTCATATAAATCAAATTTATTTCCATCTTTTATTTTATTTATTTACTATAATGACCAACTAAATAACATTTCTGATTGTTATAAATTATTTGATATTCACCTTCGTTAATACTTTATTTTTCAATAACCGTTATGTTATTTTATATTTATGGGGTGGGTTTAAATTAAATTAACAATTGATTGTATGTTAAATTTATTATTATTTATTATTTACGAGATATTATTTAAAAAAATACTATATTTCCTTTATTTTAGGAAAAATTCTTCATCCATACATAAATCAATTTCCTGCCTATCATTTTAATTACCCATCATTATGCATCATTATGTTCCTTCAATAGCAATAAAAGTATAAAACTGATTGCAATAAAATTTTGTTCTATTTGTTTATTTAATCTTTTTATTTTCTTTTATCATTTCAAAAGCAAATATTGTATACTTAGCAGAGTTTCATTGGAAAATAAATATATTTTGATATCCTCTTTGTTCACGAAAAAAATCTGGCTTAAAATACACATACGACTTTTCTTTATTACAATTTACATAGTTTTTTACAGATATTGTTTAGTTATAAATTTCATATATAACTGAAAAAATATATAATATGTTTACATCTAGGATAAAATATAAAAATAAAATAAAATTCTTATTATTAATATTATGTAGATGATAGAATCGTATAATATATTGAAATGGCAGTATATAACGGATATGAGAAGAAGAGAAATTGGGTTTGAGAGAAAAATAAAACAGGAAGTAATGCTAAACACTGTATAATAAGAAAAGCGCACAAAACAGCCTGGACTTTACACGAATATATATAAAATGATAGTGAAAAATTTAGAGTGAGTAAAGAGAAGGTTGTTGGCACGTTGTGACTGCTGTATGAACTGTCGCAAGACTGTTGGAAGACTCCCGCTCTCGAGCTAGCACAGCTGTATTTAAACAGAGTCTCCCACTCTAGTTTCATCTAAACTAGTGAGTAAGATTGCCAATTTGTGTGTGTGTGTGTGTGTGTGTGTGTGTGTGTGTGTGTGTCTCTGCTTTAGATCCCTCGGGTTAAACTCATCTCATAGGGGGCAGGTAAAAAAGATTAAATTAGGGTAATAACAGTAAGGGTGGCTATTGTTTGAAAGGGTTTCCTGATAGCTGTAGCAGCATGCACCTGTTGTGAAGGGTTGCTCCCTATCATATGGTTTAAGGAATATTTTGTGATTTTAAATCACAAGAAGCAAACTATAAGATTTTCCAATATTTTGTTTCTTAAAGGATCAAAATTATTATGAAAATGAATATGTAATGAAATCATAGAAAAAAGTTCAAACACTCATGTATTACGCCTATATAGATCAAACGTTTGGTCAGTTTAATAAAAAAAATAAAGATAAACATATTGCTTTTATTAATTTAAATATATTAATTTATATAATTACGTATCGTTGGATTCGATGGTTTGATCAGATCCACAATTTACACATACCAAAAATTGACTTATTAGATTGTGTGTTACTAAAAATTGTGCGATTCTGCGGACTGCTGCCACATGTTTCCCACAATTAGATAAACTTCCATAATTCTATTCATTTGCATCTATATGTACTTAGTAAGTGTTGGGATACGAATGATCAAGAAAATTTGAAAATGCTAAATCATGTCATGTGGGGCAGTTAAAAAAAGGATTTTACTGCTTGGTCAGACAATAGCCTTTGGTAATCCCAAAGGGTAAACCCGGAATACATTCTTACATCAATCCTGTACCATTATGTAGTAATGTGCCAAAACATTACAACCCGCAATTTACAAGCCCAAACAATACAAACTTCAAATTCCTCTATTAATCTTTCCTAGAGAACCTTAAAGCCTTGAGACGTTAAATCTTTGGCTTAGCAGTTCCTCCATGGATGTGAAATGTAAATTAATCGATACAAGTGATACAGAGTATTTTTGCAGCTTTACTTTTGTTGGGAGTCACATTCTTTTGGAGGGAAGGGTCTGAGCACCTGCAGGGAGAGATTGGCTGCTCGGGCACCTGCATGAATTGGAGAATGATTGTTGTGTAAATAGTGTATAATAATTTTAACTTATTTTTAAGAAAAATAGGTGCGAGGAATATCGTATACTTCATCCCAATTGTTATTTTAGTTTTGTGAAATGATTGTGTTTAGAATGAATGTATTTATTGGAATGATAGTATTTATTGGTATGGAAGCTTGTGTGGATGTATTTATTGGTATGAATCGGTAATATCTAGTTGTAAGTTGAAAAATTGTAGGATATGAAGTTAGCATGAAGGATGTTAATGGGACTGAGGCTAGATGGTTTGTCAGTTGGATATTAATCAATTTTGCTCAGGTTACAATAGATAAGAAAGATATATATATATATATATATATATATGTAAGAAGATATATATTATATATAATGGCAGAAATAGCCTAGAAGCTAATGTCAAAAATAAATAAATAAATAAAACCAGATATACTTGATCAAAACTTGATATTGTTTATAAGATCATCTTCATACATAAAAGCGAGAACGGAAAATTATCATCAATAAAATAAAGAAGAGAACTTATGAAAAGTTTTACTGAAAAAAATAAAGACATTTCTTTTAATGCCTTTGCACCTTCACCAGTGTAATAATATTGCAATATCACTAGTGATAATATTCGAACTCACATCTGTTTTTCAAACTGAATGATGATATAGTTTAACAATCGCATTAAAAATAAATAAAAAACAAATCAGTAAGTGGGGAAAAAAATATAAAAAACAAATTACTTGAAGTTTATATAAATGTATCTCTGGCAATAAAAACAAAAAAAATTACCTCGCCACTGCCTACCGTATTTTTTCTTTCTATTTTTTTTTATTATTAAATTATTCCCATTTAGAAATAAAATATTCAAAAGGCGTGGGTTTATTCTCAATCGATGTTATTTTTCGATTATTATTATTATTATTATTATTATTACATTTTATTTTAAATTATTACAAAATCCCATTAATTTTGATTTTATTTAGTTATACTTTTTATTAATAGTATTTTTATTTTTATTTTTTTTGTTAAATAAATGGCACGATTTGATTTTATTGTTTTAAGATAAAAAAATATTAGATGTTTTAAATATATATATCAATTTGTTTTAACAGTTTGTAAAAGCATTCTTCTGCAAATTAATCATTTTGATTTTCTCTGACTTGCTGCTCTCGGCGATCGTGTCAAATTTTCAATTACGAGTTTTCACCGAAAATTCAGAGTTTTGAAGTCCCCTGAGTCCGAAAAATGAGTTTTAGAACATGGTTTAATGTGTGAACAGTATAGCTTAAAAACTGAAAAAAAAAATCGCAGAAACTTGAAACTTCACATAACTTCGGCAAGAAATTATCTGAAAAACACTTCCGAATTTCCGGATTGAAACCAAGTCAGTGGTTTGCTAAAAAAACGACATTTCCGCCTATGTTCCTGTTCAAGATCGTTATATCTTGAAAGCCAATTAGGCAAACTTCGGTTTCAATCCTGAAACTCAAGTATTTTTCAAGAAGTTATCTGTCAAAATTTCTCAACGGGGACTTCCTACTTTACTGAATGATTTTTCTCGATTTTTTGCTATTTTCATGTATACACATGTATTTTTTTTGCTATGTACATGTAGATCGATTACTTTTCTTTTAACATTTTTTCTAAGAAAATTCATTTTAGTTTTCAGGGAGATGAAATGTTTTTGGTGTGTTGAGTTGTGTGTTTGTAGTAGTAATTAATGTAGCACGAGCGGTTTAGTAAAAGGGGCTTGTGTTTGTAAGTTTTAAGAGAGAAAAATAATAAGAAATAATTAAGAAAACACTGGTAGATTAAATTAAATATATTCTTTAAGGATATTTAAATGCTATTCAATAACACAGCAATATGCTTAATGTTTACTGAAATTAATTGAATAAACTCTTATGTTATAACTGCCATTGATTCTAAGAGAGCGAAAAACAAGTGTTCTGGCTTGAATGTCTGTTTCAGATTGTTCTTGTTTGAAGGCAGAATGTAGACTGTTCTTGTAGGAATGCCTTCTAATTGTTCGTTCAAATCCTCCCCTGTGAGAAGAAGGGGTAAACAATGCTAACAAGGTTCATGAACTTTTCCTGTAACTGTTAGCCTTTTTTGCCAACAAGCTCGCATTTTTCTCATAATTTTCTTCAATTAAAATAGATATAATTTCTTGCATCCATCACAGTGATAGATGACATTATGTTTTCCTATTAAATGTTATTTCAGTTGGTTATACGATTCCTTCAATTCATATAATTTTTAATTGGAATTAAATATATTTTAAATAATTCCGACCTTGAGAAAAAATCGGTTTTTA
>JAAEAF010011534.1:0-10879 GCA_011037195.1 Triatoma infestans | reverse complement strand
GTCGGAGCCATTTTTGAGAAAATCGCAAAAAAGTAAAAAAAAAAAACAAAAAACTGGTAAATGGTATCTTTCCGGTTTAAGGAATTTTGACAGATAACGTACTGTCACATCACACGAGTGATCCCTCAACGGAATATCAAGTTTCAACTGTCTATGGTTTTTCTTTTGGAGCTTAACTGTCACAGTTCATACACAAACACCACACCACACCAGGAGACCCATATGCTAAAAAACCATTTTTTGGACTCAGGGAAAACGGAATATTTCCGGTGAAACTGATATCGAAAATTTGACAACGATTACAATACTCCTCTTACTAGGAGTAAGAGGAAGTAAAAATTGCCAACAGAACCTTATTATATTAAAGTGTCAAATTCCATTAATGTGTCTTCAATTGTCAGTTGTTCAGTTGCTTTCAAGTGGTTTCAGTTAAATTCATTCTTTTGCCCACAAAATGCGCTAAAAGTAAGCGGCCAAATGGGGAGAAGATTTAAAACACAGCAAGACCAGACAGACAGACACGTATTGTGAAGAGAGAAAGAAGTAGATATAGATAGATAGAGAGAAATACAAACAACACAATATAAAGCAGTTAGACAGAGAGAGCAAGAAGAACCATACTGTAGAGAAAGAAAGAAAACCGGTTTTTAAAAAGTTACTCAAGCCTGAGCTGAGTATTACTTTAGACATGGCGCGCACGCGCATGCGCGGTGAAGGGTCAAAACCTTCGCAAGCTAGACTGAACTGTAAACAACACTGCACACACACAAACCAACACAGGAATTGTGTGTGTGTGTGTGTGTGAGAGAGAGAGAGACGGGGTGAGAAGTAACAGACAAACATACAGAGTTGAAATTGTTTGTTACTAAGTCTTAGCGATCCTATTTCTAACTGCTATTTAGTGATCACGACTCGACCTGAGGCGATATAATAGTACTAATGCAAGCATGCAAGAGTTTATTTGCTTGGTTTTCTTTTTTTTTATTTCTCGAACATTTATCTAAGAAGGGACAATACAGAAAGTGAACCTTCGCTTCCATTGGTTTTTAAAATTGGTGATGGGAGGTGTGTAATCTACGTAGGCCAACCGCGTATTGGGTCAACAGTACCTACAGAAACACTTGTGACCACGCTCTTTCTGATCCGCACATACAGACAAAATGAAATATCTATACAAGAAACACACATTACAATAAACCTAAGTTTTGTTGGCGTTAATCACATAATGTGATATAAGTAAAACAAAAGGAGTTTCAACAGGTGGCTAACCAAATAAGAACTTAATTTAGAAGAGAATTTAATAAGTTTTAGTATTAAACTGAGACAATCAATTAGTAATAAAATATTATTTTACTAGTAATACCTTTTATGTAAGCTGTATCACCTATGTGTTTCTTTTATGATCATCTAATTTTATTATCGGATCTATACATTATTTACTTTAATATACATTTTTCTTAATGGATTAATTCATTTAATAAATTTGTTGAATTTGATAAGATCGTTTTTGTTTTTTTTAATCGGGAATTTTTGAAAGTGATAAATAATTATAGTTTTTACTGCATTTATAATATAATTCATAAAAATTTTACAAGTTTTACAATGTCGAAAGAAAAGTTTTTAAACAAAAAAAAGTAATATTAACAAAAGTAGGCGAAGCACTTAAATTAAGGCGAAAACTTTCGTTATAATTTCCTACAAAATGACCTCATATTGAACAAAGTGACCTCTCCAATTCCAGGATGATATTAATGACCATTTAACTCAGTATGAAGTAAAGCTACAAGGACCTAATTTAATTGCAGATTAAGTGTGCCAGATCTGAAATTGTCAATAATTCGTCATCCATCGAATTAGAATTACCTCAAATATTGTCAAATGATAAAAGTGAAATCCTATCAACTAGGAAAAAATATCAATAATCGATAGTGATTATGGTGTAATTAAACGTTTAGAATAATCTTTTTTTCTTTATTTTATATGTCTAGTTTACATAAAAAGAAATACATGTAGATTTATACTGATTATTTCATGAATGTAGAGTGTTATTTTTTATTTTTCATATGTATTTCAGTATTTTTACTTGTAGGGGTAGTGAACCCCCACCACTCATCGACTCTAGCGGAGAAACAGCCCCTCTCGCAAAGAGAGGAGAGGCTCGGCCAGTATATATGAGAGATAGGCAATCTGGGCGTTGCCTATATGAGAGATGTGGTCGTTGTGGTCAGGGGCAGACACGAAACTGTGGTTAGTGAGTTACTACAGGAGGCCCTGCGAGTGGTGGAGGGGTGGTGCGGAAGGGTTGACTTGATGGTCAACCCCTCCAAGACCACCTTGGTTCCATTTACCAGAAGAAGGAATGTGGATTGTTTCAGCACACTGAGCTTCTTCGGAAGAACTCTAGATGTGTGTGGACAGGTGAAATATTTGGGGATCATGTTGGACGCCAAACTCACCTGGGGAGCACATCTTCAGTATGTAACACAGAAGGCGAAAAAGTCTCTCTGTGGAGTCACCAGAGCTTGTGGAAAAACATGGGGACTTTCCCCAAAAATGGCCCACTGGCTCTACAAACGGACCATCATACCTGTCCTGACCTACGGGGCAGTGGTTTGGTGGCCGAAAATGGAACAGCAAGGCGCGAGGAAGAGCCTCTCTGGGGTTCAGAGACTGGCGTGCATGCTGATTTCGGGGGCGTTTTGTAGTGCCCCAACGACTGCTTTAGAGGTTCTGCTGGGGTTGCGTCCTCTGCATCTTTTGATACAGGCGGAGGCGAGAGCCAGTGCGTACAGACTAATGAGCAATGGCCAATGGAAGCATAGAAGCTCCCTAGACAAGCACTTGGACATCATCCAGAAGGTAGACCCTGGCCCTATCCTTAGGATGGCTGGGGAGGTGAGTTGTCCAACGTTCCACTTTGAGCTCCCCTTTCAAGTGATAGTAACGTCACGGTCGGAGTGGGCTAAAAGTTGGGAGAAACGGGGCCGGATTGGGGGATTCTGGTTTAGGATGGGTCCAAAATGGCCTGCGGAACTGGAGCCGGGAATTAAGGGGTCAAACCGGAGGTACGTATTCTCGGGGGTTACTCCACAGTATTCCAGGCTGAAGTGTATGCAATAAAGATCTGTGCTGAGGAGAACCTGTGTATGGACTCTAGAAATAGAGAGATATGCATCTTCTCGGACAGCCAGGCTGCGCTGAACGCTCTTCGGGCGTTCAGAATTACCTCCCCTTTGGTCAGGGAGTGTAGAGACTCCCTGGAGGCATTAGCCCGGCACAACAAAGTGCGGCTAGTATGGGTGCCGGGGCATAAGGGGATCATGGGAAATGAAATAGCCGACCAACTGGCCAGGGAGGGAGCGAACGCTCCCTTCCTCGGACCGGAACCTGCTCTAGGGGTGGCCAAAAGTATGGTAAG
This sequence comes from Triatoma infestans, assembly GCA_011037195.1. NCBI lineage: Eukaryota > Metazoa > Arthropoda > Insecta > Hemiptera > Reduviidae > Triatoma > Triatoma infestans. The sequence goes on along the minus strand of JAAEAF010011534.1, from coordinate 7,461 downwards.
AGCGGCTCTGAGAGACTGGACTCGGAGGGAACATAACCGATACTGGAGGCTGAGTACTGGAGCGAAACACGGCAAAATGGTTATGCCAGAGCTGTGTGAAAGAAGGACCAGATACATCCTGGGTCTAAGCAGGTATCAGATCTCTCTGATAACGGGCCTGTTTACTGGGCATGGCAGGTTCAAAAAACATCTACACAAGGTGGGGTTAGTGGATGTAGAGCCCTTGTGCAGACTGTGTCAGGAGGAGGAGGAGACGGCCTCTCACCTGTTGTTTGATTGCGTTGCAATCGGCAGACTGAGGTACGAGATCTTCGGCACGTTGAGACCGGAGGAAATCGTGCTCCAGGAGGGACTGGTGGGGAAGGTTTTGGACCTCATGAGAAGGGGGGCTTCCGCTACTAGGTTTGAGGGGTTGGCACAATAAGCCTCAATGGGAGGCTGCGGTGCCTGGGTTTTAGTCCCCCCCTGCAGCATTCTAATTCTAGGCAATCAGACATCATTCAGATAGAATTCTGTTGATTTACACATCAGTTTAACATCGCTCCGTTCATATCTTCTTAGCCACGTCAGTCTGTCAGTTCAGTTCAGTTCAGTTAGTGTAAGTCCTTGGCAGTCATTCATATACATATATATCAATTATATATCTTAAACCAAATCTTAAGGTGTTATTTATCACTCATCAAGCAACAACCTACATCTCCTCACAATACCCTTACATACTTAACGTTGAAGTAAATTAAATTTTCGATTTACACGGATTACCATATAAAAAGCCATGATTTCGACTTACACGATATTCTGACTACCGATCTTTCGTGTTAATGAGGGGAGGGGAGTTAGGGGTATTTAGTGAAAACATTTCTAAGCGAGAAGTGCGGATTCGAAAATGAATATCATATTATAATGGATGTGTTAGGAGGAGAGAATTTAGGTCTGGTTGATGATATCAGAAGAAGACTTGGTTAACACTGGTTAATTGATATATTAACTAAGTGATACAGACTGCCTGGACTTTTACAATAGAGAGATGTGTGTTAAGGCAGAGTGGTATGAAAATGACACGTAGTAACTGGATGTATTAAACTGAATTCAACTGTGTTTCTACATTTATACAGGGACTGTCCGTCGCTATATTTATACAGCTTCTCCCACTCCAGTCCGAGAGAGTGGTTGAGCTTCTCTTTGCTCTCTTTGGTTGCTGAGCTTCTCTTTGGTTGCTGTTACAATATTAATGGATATCAAGAGTTTTTACATCCATAAACCGTAAATTATGACTACATTTCTATATAATAAGAAAAATCTTATTGAATAATACTCCTTATAAGTATACAGAGGAAGATTTAATTCCATTATTTCAATGGTACATAATTTCTAAGAATCATAGGAACTCACACAGGAATTAATAAAGTTTTAAAACTGTGATGTAAGTTATAAACAAATTAATACTAATAAAATAAGAAGACTATGAAACTGAGAAAGATATTGAAAAGAGAATGAGTGACGTCATAAGCAAGTGTGAAGAAATATATTTTCTAATTACATATAACAGGTTTTGTAACCAAATTAACATCACTAAACATGCTACTTACTTACTATTCCTACCATTTCATGTTAATAAAGTTTATTATCCATATCCAAACCCATGCCCACACACATACAGAGCAAAAATTTTAACCATACGTAAAGGAATCTCTGCTGCAACAAACTGTATTAATCAGTTTTAATGATATCATACTTATTACTCATGCATGTACCAAGTTATAAGTGTTAACATCATTAAATATAAAGTAATTATTTGTTTTATAAACATTGAATGTAAGATTTGCTCCACGACTTCAAACTTTTCCCCACGTTTTCTTTATTGTATTGTAATTTCATAAAAATTATCCTTATTGTATTGCTCAATAATTTGATCTAGCAAAATATTTTTAAGCTACTGTTTTTGTTCCCCAAAAATCCTTTTTACATTTAATTTCTCCAAAGACAAGTACTCAATTATATTCCTTCCAGGGTTCTTGTCTCTTCCACATATCCTTTCTTTAACATTGCCTTCTATCATGATTATGTTCGCATTGTACTAAAAAAATAAAAATAAAAAAAAAGTGGGGATGAAACACTCACACGACTTTCTCTTACCTATTGCTGTCAATACAATTATATATATATATATATATATATATAATGACAAATTTTCTTCTAATTTTACACATTTTTCCTTACATTAAATAATTGGAGACAGGTACCTACCCAGGCAGGTACACTGTAGTCCAGAATTGAGTGCAAACTATACTGAACAAACCAAATAACATCTGAAATTAAACGCCTAAAATCCGCAGCACCCCTAAATGAAATTTTTTTCGAATAAACGTTTAACGTTTATACCAGAATAATAATAATAATAATAATATACAACAGAATACAAGTTTAAAGAAAATCGCTATGGCCGTTTTCGAGAAAATAAAAATATTAAAAAACTCAAAAACTTACACTCAGACATTCTTCTACTTAACCGATTTTCCTCAAATTTGGAACTTTATTAACGGTTCTGATGTAAATTAATATTGCGGCAAACTGACCGCAGAAATGATTATTTCAGAATCATGTATGTTTTACTCAAATCATTAATTTCTATAATTAAAAAAAAAAAAAAAATTAAAACAGAGAGGACTTCATTAGAATGGAAAGTTGTATATATCGCAATAGAGTTGAATATTTGAATCACTGTTTACAAATTTAAGTTAATAAAATAGTTAAAAGTGGTTTTATTGGCAAGACTAATTAGGTATAGCAGTGACATGGAGCAAGAGGGCTAACACGCAACAACTGGTGCTAGCAGTGGGATTGGGTGATGTTGAAAGAACACCCACATACGGAAGAGGAAAAAAGTAATTTCTAAATTGTTTTTCTTTCCTTATAAAAAACAAAAAATTGCCACATGCGCAAAAATAGGGAAAATTGTTACAAACTTTTCAAAAAAGAACACCGACAAGCTATTAGTAAAGAAATTAGAAAATTTGGAAAAGCATTAACCAATGCAATTTACAAAGAATATGATAGTCAATAAGTCCAAATTGAAGACGTTAATGTAAAAGCTGAGGAAAGTTCAGACAAAAAAAACAGAAAAGAAACAATAAAAACTGAAAATAAAAGAAACAATAAAATTTGTGAGAAAATAGTTTTAAAGAAGAAAAGGAAAAAATAAAAAAAACTTCAAGCCAATAATTAAGAAAGAATGAATTTTGTAATTTTATGAATTTTGTATGATAGTTTATACAAGAATTGGAAAAAAAAATGGCTTTGAAGTTAAAATGCGAAGTTAACGCATAAAAGAGAACCTGGTTAGACAATAAAAGAAATCGAAGAATACTTTGCAGCAAAGGAAACATATACTCAGTGACAAAAAACCGGACACCTGTAGTTATTTGTTTATCTTCTTTAATAATTAGTTACAAATGTTAACAATGATCTTTGAGCTCAAACTAATCATTGCAGACTAGTTGTTTACCATTTATCAGTGATACTTATTCTTTTAAAGTGTTTAAAACGGGTTTAGATTTTTTATTTTTTTCTTGAGTCAGCTTATCAAGTGAGTTTTTTAATTTTTTCAAATGATATTCTTTGATTAAACATAAATTTCTGCAAAAATTTAATTAAATTGACTTTTTCCCCTAAAAGGATGGTTTTAAGTCGTGAAGACCTTGCCCGGGCAGATGCTTTGGCCAACGAAGGGCGTAGCGTATGGTACATCGCTCAAGTCATAGGTGAGCCGCGCTCTACCATCCACGATGGCCTTCAACGACTTAGGACCACCGGAAGTCTCGATCGAAGAGAAAGTAGCAGTCGACCGCGATGGACGCCTAGAGACGATCGTTTTATTACTCTTACAGTACTGCGAAATCGTCATGTGACCGCTCCCGAGATACGTAGCGAACTACAAACGGTCCGCAATGTCAGGGTGAGCTCTCGGACAGTCATTAGAAGGCTTCAAGAGAATAACTTAGCCCTCTAGACGTCTCGCATCAGGTCCTCTTCTGGAGAGGCATCGAGTAGAAAGGAGACTTTTTTTAAATCAGTATCTCCATTGGACACTTGAGCTATGGGGGGGCTGTTCTCTTCACAGGTGAGTGCCGGTTTGCTTTGTGGCAATCAGATGACCGGAACGGTGTGTGGAGAAGACCTGGTGAGCGCTATGCTTCATGTACCATGAGAGAATCCCAACCTTTTCAAAGGCAGTCAATTATGGTATGGGGTGGAATCAACACCCAAGCCCGTACCGAACTAATTACTATACAGAATGGATCTTTGACTGCTCGACGGTACATTGAAGAGATGCTTCAGGAAGCTGTGGTCCCATTTGCTCCATTTATTGGGGATAACTTCGTGTTAATGCAGAATAATGCTTGACCGCATGTTGCTCGAATTGTTACCCATTACTTGGAGGGTGTCCCAATTACTACAATGAATTGGCCAGAACGTTCTCCAGACATGAATCCCATTGAAAACTTATGAGACATGTTAAAGAGACGCCTCAGGCAACTTCCGTCTCCCCCAACAAATGTTCATCAGCTACAAACTGCTGTTGCTGAGTTATGGGATGCTGTTTCACAAGATGAAATTCAGTCGCTTATTTACTCGATGCCTAGGAGATTGGAAGCCCTCCGAAGGGCCAGAGGAGGTAATACGCGGTATTAGAAATCAACAAGGTAATAATTGTTACTTAAATTTCAATTTATCACTATAAAGATTTTCCGGTGTTTACATAATTTTTCTGTAACTTATGAATTTCTGATCTGATTGCATTAAAATTAACTTATTAAATGTAATTATTTCATGCGTTATAATTAATACATAGATAAAAAATTGGAATTAAACAAATAAATACAAATGTGCGGCATTTTTTATTTTAAATATAAGTGTCCGGTTTTTTTTTTGTCACTGAGTGTATAATCTTACTGTCGGGTTGTTAATAGCAATTTAAACTAAAGATCAAATTTGAACTTTCTATGGTTTTTCTCTTTTTGCGTTATATGATATGTGTGAGTCAGTGAGAGTCCCATTTGTAAAAACCTCAAAAAACATTTATTTCCGGTGTGAAACTCGATATCGAAAATTTGACACGATCGTAATACTTCCTCTTACAGCAGTAAGAGAAATAAAAATGAAGCAGCTGAATACAGATAAAAAGCTTTATTTTTTTATTAATATAGATTCTTGTGCTGCAAAAGGAGTTATAAAAAAATAAAATAAAAAGTTTTCGAGTGTTATGATATCATTTTTATGTAGCAAAAGTTTTTTTTAGCTTTCTGAAAAGAGAAAGGGAAAAAAAAAATTGAAAGTGAATAAAAAAAAAAGAAGAGATGGATGGGCTACATACCTAAATAGAAGTGAAGCAATGAAGCTATAGAAGTGGCCGCTTGAAACAGAGAAGAGAACTCGGTAGCGACCGGCAAGGTTATATATCTATACTCCCAACAAAACTTTGAAGTTGAATACAAACAAAGCCGCGAGAGAAAGAGAGACAGAATTGAAATCTCTTCAACTCATTTCCTTTCTCTTTTTTCTTTGTGTACTTTCCACAGTTTGAAGGATCAATGAAAACAGAAACAAAATATCGACCTTCCAACTAAAACATCGATACAAATGTATTATGAAGCAATAAATGAAATATATATATATTTAAAAAAGCAAGACAGATAAGTGAAGTTCATCTTTCTTTGTCATCTTTTTTTTTACAACTAATATTACATTCATTCAATGTGGAGCAAAACAGAATTTATTTGTTGTCGATTTCATGACTCACTTGTTGTGAATCTGCTAAACTGTGCATAATTTTCATTGCGCTTATAACTCACGCACGCACAAACGGACATTCTTTATTTAAAAAACCGCTTGGAGTGTTTCTTGTTATTTATTGTTAATGGTACACACTCCGGACATACTTCTATTACAAGCTGTGTCAGCTGAAATGCATAACAAATAAGTAGATATACATGAAAAGAAGAAGAATAGTAAAGGAAACCAAGACTGCATTCTATTTATAGACTAAAACAATATAAGCGTATAAATTTCGTGTAATAAATAAGAAAAAAAAAAATCTGGTGAGAAACACGCACAGACTTTCTCTTGTAAGTTCTAAATGACAATTTTTTTTGGAACATCGAAATTTGACTAAATATTTAATGCCTTTAATATCAAATAACTAGCAGAATATACACGGTAAGATTGGGAACTTAGTGGATAGCCTGAGGTTCGAGCTTCATCAGAACACCCTAAACACATTTTTTATCTTTTTTGTAAAAAGTTGCAATCAGAAGTGATAGGTCCAACAACAAATGAGTAGTTAGGATGTCAGGCATAAAGAAACAACAAGAAAGTCAACAAGAAATCTAAAAAAAACTGTTTAGGATGCAAGTAAAAATGAAAATTTTTAGCCAACAAAACAGCAATTTTCATCATTCTAATCTTTAATACAGATTGCATGAAAATATTGCACTCTTTTAAGTGAATTTTGTATTATTTGGTTTCAGAAAATCATTATCTAAACACTGATACTTTAATAGTAATAAAGAAATAAATGAAGATCTTTTATCTAATAAAATTTTACTGTATAATGTACTTCATATCTCTCTTCAGTGGGCTTAAACCACTTTCAAAAATCTTAAGTGATTTGAATATAATAATTGCAGATTCGTTAAAATTTGAAAAGATAACGTAAAAATTTTACATAAAACATAGCAACAGGAAGCTCGATTTTTTTTTTTTTTGTTGTAAAAACGATTTAAGACATTTTCTAAATAAATCGCACCATTTAGAACAACTTTTTCGGACTCAGAGGACCCCTCAAAACTAAATATCAGTGAAAACTAAATTTCGAAAATTTAACAAAAATTGATTCTGACGGATTCGTCCTTATTTTCAGAATACGTACCGACTACGTCAGCCCGAATCGGTAGTTCTAATCATTTTGATTTTCCTCCTGTATTCGGACGTCCAATCCAAACTTTTAACGTTATACATCCCAATTATGTATATATTTTTTTTACAAAATAATGATTATACAAAAAAAGTTACGAATATTATTATTTTTTTATTTTTTCCAGCAATTTGTAAAATTATTAATTAATTAATTACATAATTTAAAATTAAAAAGTAACCAAACAAACTCTGAATAACTCAACAAAAAAAAAAAAGAAGGGCCCCAATGGTACCCGAAACGTAGAGCAACAAAGAATTCTTTTTCTTTAAAAACTCCTCTGGCCACTGCCGTACAAACATCTCATAAAAAAAAAAAAAAAATTCTCTCTTCTGCCGAAATACAATCACGAAAATATGAGGGCTTTGACACTCTCTTCAAATCCATTGCGTGATATTGAAACGTTTCTAGTGACATTCTGAAATTCTCACTAAACTTTTTTGGATTATCAGAGACATTTTCCGTGGTAGCCTGCTTCATTTTGTGGT
>JAAEAF010011533.1:0-20323 GCA_011037195.1 Triatoma infestans | reverse complement strand
AGCGACAAAATGGCGACTATCTTTACATTACTAATTCAGTTTTTTTTTTATATAAAAGTGTTATTTAAAAATATGAAATTATAATAATGATATTTCTAATTACAATGTGACACGTTTTTTTTTTACACAATTATCATTATTTTTATATTAAACAAAGTGATGAAAATTTAATCTATTAAGCAGCTTATCATTATGTATAATTTTCTATTTCTCGATATCATTTTGCCACAGCGAAATGGAGTTGTCAAAACAAAAATGGCCGAAGTTAGTGAATGAAAGAGCAAGAAGGGAAAAACATGATGAAATGACTAGATATAGAAAAGATAGTAATTGCACAAGTATTTGAATAAATTATTGCTATAATTTACAGCCAGAAGAATATTATTGAATATTCTAGGACATTGTCCTCAAATAATGTATGTACTGAAAATTGTAGAATAATGTCAATCCCACACTCCCTTTAAATGATTATATTACTCATAGTTTTAAATAAACTTTTATTGTAGGTGGATGAGTGTGTGATATAACAATTTTTATTTTAGTAATGTGTTTTTAATAATAGTACTAATGTGGTCCGGCAGATTATTATTTGTTTTAATTTGTTTCATTTAGATGGCTGGTTTTTTACGTTCCTTTAGTGAATGGATGATATCTTTTTGAATGATTGTGTTTTTAATTGACGTAGTGATTTCCTTAATGTGATAAAGTTTGAAGAAGATATGTCAAGTTTCAAGATTAATAATAGTTTTATTTCTTTATTATTACTTTCTCTCGAATTTTCACCACCTTTTTACGGAGTCGTTTTTTTTCCCACTTTTTTGCGATTTTCTCGAAAATACGATTTTCCAATGATTTTCTTTAAACATTGTATATATCAACTTCAACATACAAAGAGCTTCAACTTATATTTGAAACATTTTTTACGGGAAAATTCATTTAAGTGATGTAGGGGTTAGATTTTCCTCTTAAGTGCTACTTCAGTTTATTACACAATACTATCCATCTAATTTATATATTAATTAAAATTAAATATGCAATTTCGTGTTTGAAACAAATCGGATGACCGAAATTGTGTTTTTAATTTGAAAAATATTTTTCAGTTTTCTGCTATTTTCTTTAAAAAACGATTTCAACGATTTTCTATAAACTAATTATATAAACGACACATATAAAGAGCTACAACATTTATTTGAAACATTTCTGACCAACTTAATTACAATTAAATAGATTCAGCATTATAGTAGGACCAATTTTGATCATAAACTTACTGTCAGATTCCCTAATAGAACTTAAACGAAAAATTAAAGTTTTTAAGGTTTAAACGAAAGTTTGAGCTTTGTGCAATTTTCCATTTTTGAATTATGCTCAAAACGTACACACACTCACGCACAGACGCTATTTTTCGGACTAAGTGTATTTCCGGTAAAAACTCAAGTTAGGAAAGTTGACAAATCCCAATACTTACTCGTACAGTAGTCAGAGAAAGTAAAAAAAAAAAAAAAAAAAATAACCTAAAAATGGTTAATTACATTTTGAAGGGTAAATTAATGTTGGCCGGAAATCCGATTTATGTAAAATAAAAATATAATAATAAAAAAAAAAACAGTTTCATCTAATTGAGAATTAGTGATCGTAATCAAGGTAATCCGTTTTAGATTTCCATGACACACTCTTCATTTATAAACAGATTTATTTTCATTTATGACTGGAAGAACCTTGGAATTTGAATTAATTTTCTGGGAACATTGTAAATAGTCCTAACAATCGCCCCAGATGAAGGATAAGCTTCAAAAAAAAAAACAAGGCAGAGTGAAATAGAATTTACTCAGATGTTTCCTTACTATCCTAATATTATCAGTCTTCGTCAACATCAAGCAGCAATAGATACGTGGGGTATAGAGTGCGTTGTTATCCGCATGCCTCCGCATCAGGGTGAAAGGCTTAGAGTAGTTTGAATTTAAGAGATTTCTTCCATGATAGCCTGAGTTTCATTTTGTAGTCTTCGACCAACTTCCGGCGTTCGCCCATGTTCAGCTCTGCATAGTGCGTTATCACAGAATTGTACAGGACAATATCAGTCACATTATCTGTACAGTATGTGAGATATAGTAGTGACAGCATGATCCCTTTAGGTGTCCTGTTCTTTTTACAGGAAGATATAACTTCTTGTACATTGTTTTTGTAATCAAACGTTGTAATAAATCCAATTCAATTTTCAACATGCACTAAAAAAAAAAAACCGGTCCAACCTGATTACCCCGACAAACTGCAAAACTATGTTGCAATAATTATGTACAATAAATTTATAAACGTCTATTTTGTTTTCCATATTCATTTGGATATTGTAGCAGATAATTTGCCTGTTAACAATTCAAATATTATAATGATAATCACATCACTATGTGAGATCAATTTAATATATGAAATAGATTGAATATTATTAAATGTAATTTGTGTTCACTCGCCGATTGGGGTGATAGAGAGAGAGAGAGGCCTGATCAACATTCCGTACGAATAATTTCACTTCTATTGTTATTATATTAAAATTAGCCGTCACCATGTTAATGACCTAATATATGACAAATTTATTACGAAACAATTTTATTAGTAATTATTACAACAGATCTATTAACATATTTGATCTTAAATACTGTATATACATATATATATATATACATAAATACTTTTGAATTTTTAAATTAATTTATTGATAAATTAATAATATAACCTAAATAGTCTAATTTTAACATATTAAACCGTAGCAAAATTACAAAATTTACGATTTTCCTTGAATGCGATTCTCAGAATTTTGGAGAAACAATTTTAATCAAAGTTGGAAACTTGTCAGAACATTTGGTTGCCTCAAAAACTAAACCCTAAACTCTATGGCGCAACAGCCCATTAAGGGCCAAAGCTTGCCAGACGGCGAAGTGAATAGGAGGGCGCGTGAAATAAGCATGCCGCAGTTCCCACGCCGTTTAGTTCGTTCCTTCGCTACCTAGGGCGCTATTAACTGTAGCTTCCCACTTTTTATCACGATGCTGGGACAACACCGACTTTGCCCTTACGGGAATCGAACCCTGAATTCTCGCACGAAAGGCGTGAGCGCTAGCCACTGACCAACACGTGAGGACTAAAAACTATATATTACTAGAATCAATGTTACGTCGGATATAATGGACGTGAGAAGGAGATAAGTGAGTAGAGACAATGAAATTAGAAGAGACTAGAAATAAATTAAACGATTTGCTGTACACTGTATAATAAAAAGAAACACAAACTGCAAGGACTTTACACTGTTAAGTTAGGTAGCGGAAGAATATAATAAAGTGAGAGACAGACTGGCTGAGAATTAGTAATAAGTAGATTGGTTACTGACTGGATTTACTGTTGTAAAAACTGTTCTGAACTCTTCTTCTTTAGCTCTATAATGTATGAATCGAATTCTCCCTCACTAGTCTGGCCCAGGTGGGGAGTAACTAATGTTTGATTTATTTAAGGTCTAATTCTTCGCTTTTCGGATCCTATGAATCTTTAATGATTCGGATCCCATTATAACGGATCATAGATGTTATCCATCATTGCCGGACACAACTACATATTCTACTTGTAAATGATAGTTTGGGTGTAGCCCATTGTCGTAGCACCAGCAGTTCCCCCAAAATGCACAGTTCCCTGAATAAAAGATACAAATAGAAGTTTTAAAAAAAAAAAAATCATAGGATTCTATGAGAACAATCGCAAAAAGAAATTCTTTCAGTAAATTTGTACTTTTAGTTGACAGTTTGAAAGTATTATGCGTGTTTGAGCGTGAGGTTGGAACAGAGTTACTTGTGGGTGAGCTAAACCCAAGTAACTGCAGGCGGCCATTGTATTGGGTATTTCGTTTGTAAGCCGGCAATTCACCTTGAGAAGATCTCCGTAGAATATGATATAATTTTGTTCTCTCTCTAATTGGAAAGTTAAAAGTGTTACTAATGTGAAAAAACTATTTTACAGAATTTACATGGCGCAAGATGAATTGAACAGAAAGTGATTTAAATAGTTTGCCACAAATGACATCTTAAAATAATCTGCATAGACTAATCGATTGATCTTAATTATGCCTAAAACTATGTGTTTAAGATTCTGAATGAAATTCTTGTCAACATTTTTGTCAACCAATGATAATATTTTCTGATAGGATGTTTTATTTTTCAATGTTACCGGATCGTTAACAAATCTGCTTGTGTATGACTTCAATTATTGGTGAATGAAGAATCTTAAATTTTAAATTTATATTTAATATCCTCTAAATAAATAAACTCATCCACTAATAGTCAGCAACGTAATGAATATAAGTAAAGGAAAGGAGATATGTTGAAGGAAGGAGATAAGTTGAATGAACGGATGTGCTGATCAGAAGAAGAGTTAAGGCTATGCTCGGCCTACCGGCAAGCACTGCTTCTGCAATGTCTTATGCTTCTCGTCGCTATCGCGGCATAGGCTTGCTTAGAAGCGAGTGGGAGGCTCCTCTGCAGCACTGATCACTTGCCCAGAAGCTCGCAAAAGTTCGGGATGCCCATTTTCAACAAATATTTGATTACGAGGTTGAAGCGAAGATATGTGCATCCAGATTGGCCATATGTTCCGACACTGGAAAAGATTTTCCTAACATCAGAAATCTTAGACAGCAATTGAGAGAAGAATCTTTTGGACAAACTGTAAATGGCAAGGGGTAGGGGTATGCCACTTTAAGGACAGCCTGAAATTAAATCAGTTTGTATATGACAAGAAAAATCTTATCATGTTCACAATGGAGTAATGCTGTTAAGCTGAACATAAACTATACCCAACTTCGTGCTGTTCCTGGGGTTGGCGGACAATCGGCAGGAGCTGTTGGACCCCTCTGACGCAGATGCGGCAGAGAGACTGAAACACCGCATCGCTTGGTAATTGTCCTGACAACATGCTTCTTGTAACTAGACGCCACCATAGGGTAAAGCACGCCTTGATAGAAATTATGGAAAAAAAAGGTTATGTGACTTTCGAAGAGGTATACACTGTAAATACAGATGGATCTACAAGATACGCTGATATTATAGCATTTGACAATCCCAGCAATGTAGCGTATATTTTGGATCCGACCATCCGTTTTGAGACTTAGATGCACTTTATATCATCTATACATATTAGTTCTTTTATTTGACATTGGACATTAGGACATGCTTATATTTTAACTTTTTATGGCTAGGTATTATCGCTTTTTGCTATGTCTACGGATTGATGAGTACGCTGTGTGATGGAGCACCTCAATTTAATTGAGCAAGCCCACTTGATTTTGATTAAGTCTTCTCTCTCTAAGATAATACGAGTATATGCCTTTCCAGTTCTTTTCCTTCCGATATATTAATAATATATTTCATTCTGACCGGAATGTGAGAAATATAAAAGTTATTAAAGTATATAATGGATATTACATGATACAAAATTATCAGTTTTATTCTTCTTTTTTTAATAGCTTTGCAGAGGTCATTGGGGCGGGGCCCTAAACCTACTCAGTGCACTGCCGACCTCCGACAATTGTACTCTCGTTACAGACAACTCTGTTCATCACCAGTGGGCTGAGGAGATTCCCCAGGAAGAGAAGTCTAAGGGTCAGGCAACTGCCTGAACTCGAATCCGGGACCCCCGCGTGGAGTTCAGCGTGCTACTACTGAGTAATCCCTTTCCCTTAAATGACTAGTTTCTACATCTTTTATTTATTAAACATTTAATGCGTGTGCGTGAGAAAGAGATGAATGTGAACAACAATCAAACAAGATAATTATTAGTTATAAATTTATAATTTTTCTAAATGAAATGTTAAGATATGGAAAGATAGTCGGGGACTGGATATATAATATTTGAGAAGAGAGCAGAATTGAGGGGCGGAGAAATTTTTCGTTTTGTTTACAGATATATATATATAAGTATCTATATATAAATATATATATATAATATAGAAGAAGGTGTTTTAAGATATGGTATAATAGTTATAAAGGCAAACCACGCACTCACTAAACTGTTCCCTATCTTACTAACCTCTCTATTGTTTCTGAAACATATCTCCAGTATACCTATGTATGTGTGTTTCAACTTCTCTCATAGTTTCTTATCATATGTTCATCATATACTAATATTGCTACGTGTTTCCTTTCCCTAATAGTTTTTATATTTGTAATAAGCTAAGCGTTTTTGCTTCTTTCTTTTTTTTCTATTTATATAAATATTTTATTAATAAATATATAAACATGAATTTTTATAAACTTTTACGAACAGATTATATTCTATTTGAAGTTTCTTCTTATACTTATCTCTGAATTGATTGTGAATAAACGAAAAAAATTTAAACAATAAATACATTAACATAAATATTCTAACAGATTTCGTCAGGTTAATTAGTTTTTTTTTAATTTCAACTGAAAATTGATGAAGCCAAAGATCTGAGGAAGCAAAATATTCGGGGTTTTGGGAAAAAAATCAGCTAATTACTTTAATATCGATTTTTAGATTTCATAAATAGAATTTTAATCAAGATTTAATTCTGGGCGTTGTGACTGGCAGGAGTGAAAATAGGAAGTAATGCTGTATTACTGACCCCGCTACTGTGTCTTAGAATATTTTTAACAGAAAAGATTTTTATATTTAAGGATATACTTAATAAATGATTCTCATAGATCAAAGTGTTGAGCCATTAACAGGGGATCTCTTTATATTTATTTTATTAAATATCCGCCAACGATGGATACAAATATATTTTAGCCTGGTACTTATTAAAGTGAGGCAATTTCCCTTAAATCTGTAGGGCAACATTTTATTTAAATCACGTATAAAACAAAAAAACCTTTAAAGAAAAAAAACTTATATTAACTATTATAAATTTCCAAGTAGTAGAACACAAAGTACGACGAAGAAGACTGGTATATAGTAGTGGTTAACGCAACAGAAGGAAGAAGAGCAGTTCTTGTTGGATGTAGTCGTGCAGAGAAAGAGAGATGCAACGACTGTTCCGCCCTCGGCGGCGGCGGCAGCGGTGGTGATGGTGGTGTTGGCTAAATTTACAACATAAAATCGCCTCCATTCTTTCCACTTTATGTCTTATTTAAGTCACCTCTATATCTTTCTAACTGGCGGGCGTTCTTCTTCTGCTATAGCCCGCCTTCCTATTCCTGTTCCCCAAGTTTCTACTACTACCAACATTGTACAACCCTCCCTTCAAGTTCTCACATTTCACCCCTATATTATATTAAACATAAATATGGTTAATAAATTGTACTTAATTTATACTGGAGAACTTGTATATATACTTATACAGTGTGCTTTGCTTGCCATACTCTTCTGTTCGCTATCTCGCCAACATATACATAAGTACTATCTGCCTGTATACACACATACACATCCCTATGTTTTACATAAAACTTGTTCTTCATCCTTATTATTATTTTATTTCTTTTTCTTTTCATCCTTATTATGTTTCGGTTATTGTCGCAAAATAAATAAATAAATAGACGAACATATAAACATTATAATGCTATTAAATTGAAAATATTTTGCAATATACTTTTTTTTTCTATTCAAAAAGTACATAATCTCATAGAAGATGTTACAGAAACGTTCTCCTAATATTACTATATTATATACTTTATTTCTCATAATATTTATTAGAACCATTACAATTTTTCAAGAAATTTATTTCATTTCACTTAAAATCATAAAATTGTTTTGACAAATTCATATTTTTCTTCAAACAAAAAAAAAAAAATTGTTATCAATTATTATATAATATCTGTGTTTGGTTTTATTAAACCGTTATATTTGAAATTGTATCAAATATCAGACAGTATGTAGCTTCATGTAATCCCGTCCATATAAACAGCTGTAGTGGGAACTTTAGAGATGAGAAATATAATAACAAATACTAGGACTTATTGCACTTTAATTAAATATGCACACTATAATTTATTACGTAGGACTTAATTTAGAGATATAAAAAAGAGGACTAGAAAGGTACTAGATAAGAGATAGACGTGGCAGTGAGTGATGGTTGTAGTATTAGCTGGTCGGTTCGAATCATGGTGTGGATTCTTCAGGTGGTGATTGAAATCTGTATTCTTTCTCTGTACGTCGTCTTGAGTATCAACTGTTACGGTGGTGGACGTACTTGTTCCCAAAATATTTAATTGGCCTAGAAAGGAAGTAGCGACAGTGGTGATATCTTACGCTAAGCAAGAGAGTTAGAAATATACCATGTGATATATATACCATCACACAGCAAACAACCATTGTATCTCAAAATTAAATAGCCAAAAATAATTCTGTTTTCTTTTAAGCTTGTAAACTTATTGTAAAGAAAGCATTTCATGAACAGCTTCTAATCAAAATCTCACATTTTATATCTATTTACTGAGTATAATACCGTATAACGCAACAAATTCCACAAAACTCCAAGTCAGTTTTTTGGGGGAAAAATTTTACAATTGAAAGTTACACGTTTATATCAGTGCAGTTAGCAAAACCAAAATTAGTGAAAATCGCTGTGTTCATATTCGAGAAAATTTCAAAAAAACACCAAACTTATTTTATAATTATTAGGGAAATTTAGTATTTTTCAGGAAATTTTGTAATTAGGTTGGCAGAATTGGGCGAAAGTGGAAGGAACATCATGTAATGGCTACAATTTTTTGTATGGGCTATATATCATATGCTTGCTGTTCTTGTTAATTATTACTATTATTGTAAAATAATAGAAAGTTTAATTACTTTCATAAATTGGTTAATTGAATTTCCAATTCAGAATTCATTTAAGTTAAGGCTGTTACTTACACATGCTGTAAGATCTCCCTTAACACTCTACAGTAATGACGTGCATGCAGTGAACCAATTCTCTTTAAATTTGGAATTCTATCAATGCATATTATTAGATAGTAAAAATCACACACTCTACTAAAATTGTATTTTAGAGGAAAGCTTAACGCAACTAACTCCCCCCCCTTCAAAAATCAATTTTTCCCGGGTTAATATTTGAAATAAAAGTAATAGCTATTAATGTCTGCTGATTGTTTACGAATTTAATGACACTGAAGTCATTTCCGAGTTATGTTGCTGCAAAAAGAAATAAAAATCTTATTAATATAGTGCATCCGTAAATGCCCGATTTTTAACATTCCTACCTCATTCCCATAATACTACGAAGTATATAAATTTTCCCCACTACAATTTAATTTTAGCTTGTTTATCCAAAAGTAGAGTAGTTTTTAAAAACATCTTTATTGGACTTCCAAACAAAAAACTCAAATGAAACAATCTGATATAAAAGCAGTTGTTTTTCTTAGAAAATAAAAATATATTCGTTTTAAAATTATGCAATATTTATTTAACAGTTATAGGGTCATTAAACTTATTCATAACATTCATAAGATTAATAAATTATATTAAGTGATACAGTTTCAATTTCAATATTCAATTTCAAATGCACACAAATAATATATCAGACCTTAAACTTTAGTAAATTCAAGATCTTGTCTTTCATTAACTATGTAAAGCATAATTTATACAAATTAATTTCACAGACTATTAATTAATTCATAAAATAATTAGAAAGCTATTAAATATTCAACTATTCCTAAGATTGCTCATTTAATTATTATACTAAATAATTGAATTATAACTAAACTTAAATATTAATTCAAAGTAAAATTAGCTAAAATGTCAATAATTATTAAATTGATGAATTTACAAATAGGTATGTCTTGAGATATTGATTAATTGATGGATGAATTCAATTTATTCGAAGATATTATAGTTTCGTGGTTATTGTTGTAGTAAGCAGTTGTTTTTTTTTTTAATAAAGTTTTTATTATTTATACATTAAAAAATAGGATTAATTTTTAGGCACTTAATATATGAAATTTAGAACGCATTGTTTTAATTGAACAAATAACTCTTAGATCTGGGCTTAAGATACATTGGTTGATTCTTTAGTTTAATTTTAAACGACCTGAAGAAATTAAGTTTATATTATCCAAGGTAATTTTAATGAAAATAAAATGTTAACACAACGATTTATTATGATATGAAGAGAATTATTATTTTCAAGGGGATATGCCCTGCGACCTGAAAGATCTATTGTGCCCCGGAGCCATCACCGGACAGTGAGCTGCAGACGCTCCAAGGAAGAGAAAATCCAAGAGCAGCATGCTGGATTTGAACTCGGGAAATTCCGCGTTGCTTCTCCAGCGCGCTATTACTGAGCTAATATATTCAAGCCCTATATTCAATTCCCTACATTCAAGTCATATATCATTTCGCTCAAAGGAACAAAGCAGAGCACTTCTTTCCGGATACGCGGTTTTAGAGGGCAATGAAAGGCAGACGAGTCAGCTAAGGTGAGAGACACATTACGTTTTGCGGTTCCGAGTCAGCAGTAGCTGTCACCAAGCAATTTTCCGATAGAGATGTCAAACTATAAAGGAAAAGAGAATTGGAGAACAGTAGAGGGACACTGCTAAAAGATTTAAAAAAGTTGTATAACGGGGGGGGGGATGACTTGAGTATGTCTATCCCGTACTCTTAGATACACTATTGAGAGTCCTGGTAGGTGTATTGACTGGTAACGCTTGGGTACCCAGTCATTTACACAAAACAGGCAGGATGTCTAGCCCTTTATGTCAGAATAATGATGTCGAAGTCAGGGACCACTATCCTGTGTATACCACTATCTAGGTCCAAGATCCCGTTTCGCCAATACTAATTTTCGGATCGTTAGATTTAGATTTCGATTTTTTAGCTTCGGGAGGGTTATACCCCGTCTCCGCAGCCATCAAAGGCTTATTGTGCCATCCTCGAATTTATAGTAAGTGAACCCTCCCCTCTTAAGGAGTTTAAGGACTTTCACCACTAGCATTACTATCTCCTCAGGCCGCAGTGTACCAAAGGTTTCGTATCGCAATTTGGTTATTGCTACGCAATCAAAAAGAAGGTGGGGGCAGTTTCCTCTTCTCCTGACACAGTATGTACAAGGATTCCGAGCTTATTGTACCCATCTTGCACGAGTTAGTTACTAATAGATACTTAAGTAATATTTTAATATTATTTTTCGCCAATACTAGTTAAAGGATATCTTAAGCTATTGCAGTTAGGGGAGAGGTTAAGTGGTGTTTAGCAAAAGCTCTATATTACTTATTTATTTTTTTTAAGTGGGGGTGATAAGAGCTATATTGGCTTAGGTAATCAAAACTCATTAAATGAGGCGCTATTATTTTGTTTTTTGTTTAGATTAATGTTTTCCTTTCTTAAAATTAAATTTCTTAAATTATTCTTCTTTACTACGTAAGAACAATAGCGTATGAATGATGCCTGAAATATCTCAGGCACTGGAACATTTCCTCAACTTGTAACCAAATTCACATTTTTTTTTTTTGGAAACTAGCAAGCAAAAGCAATATTTCAATTTCATTAAATTTATTAAATGATGTATAATATATATATATATACACAATATTATATTACCGACTACATGTGTAATAGAATTATCAAATTAATTCCATCAGTTAATTATACCACATACAACGCTTTTTGAAATATATATAATATTTATATAGAGTTTACATATATTTATATTTTATCCTATCTCTGTTATATTTGACAAATTAATTTAATTGCATACCACACTTTTCACGCCTTTTATTTTGTTATATTTACATTTAATTCCTCTCTTCGTCACTGTGATTTATATAACTGTTTTATTTATTTGTGTTTTTTTTTCGTCTGTTAGATTTTTTTTTGTTTTACTTTTTACGTGAATAAAGAAGAAAACAACCTTTCAGTGAATGCATAATGCTGAATTTATTTTCAGTGTTTTCAGATTTGTTCTGTTTTTAATACAAACTGATGGGTGCCGGGACATACGGGGTTTCTGGGCAATGAGAGGGCGGATGTCCTAATGAGGGAGGGTTCGCAGGATACCTTTATAGGCCCCGAACCCTTCTGCGGCTTGTCCAGGAGCCTCATCTAAACTTCTTTCAGGGGTTGGATAGAAGAACAGCGTCTGCGTTAGTGGGAGAGAACACCAGTACAGAGGCCGGCAAAGACTCTGCATCAAAAACATTTGCCTAAATTTCCCAGAGACCTACTGACCAGACCCAAGGGAGATAAGGTTTCATTGTGGGTCACTAACAGGGCCATTGTAGGCTGACAGAAGGTGGGGGGGGGGGAACACATGCACCACCTACAACTTGCCGATAGTGCGGTATGCCGATTCTGCAAGGTAGAGAAGGAGACCTTGGCGCACATCCTTTGTGAGTGCGCCGGCCTGGCGAGGATTAGGTTTCTTCAATTGGGGACGGGCAATCCCGAAGCTGGGTGCTTCATGGCGGACGCGCACTCAGCTTTGCTAGGATTGATTAGGATCGATTTGCAGGTCGCAGTGGAATGAGCTCAACCGCCCCCCTCCGCTTCTATTCTATTCTATTCTAATACAAACTGATGGAATTTTGTATAAGTAAATTTGCTCATTATTCATCAGCAACAAAAATATTATCATAAAAAAAATATTGTTATAATATAATATAATAATATTGTAATAAAATATTATAAAAAAAATTGTAAATTTCAATCTTAATGTTTAGAGTCAATGTATACATCTTTGTGATGCATAGAAATGCAGCATTAGTTTTAACGTAATCTCTCTAAGCTTCGTATGGTAGAAAATCTGCTTTCCATGACTTTGACCAACTATTAATAATGACCAATTATTCTGGGTTTACTATTTCTGAAGTCTACTAAACCATTCGCATCTCATTTTTTTGTCCACAATCCAAAATCATTTCCGTTTTTTTGTTTTGTTTTTATGAAGCACGTTGGTTGGTGAATATCATAAATCAATCTGTAATAGTAGCAGAAGCAGCAGTGGACAATTTTTTTAACATTTCAATTAGGTTTTAAACCTCTGTCTGACTTTGATTTTACCATATGTACTGGTATAGTTTTTTTCAGTAACTGTTTCATATCTAAAAACCTGAAAAAAAAATTGCAATATCTCTTTTTAGAAGAAACACATTAAGCACTTGTTGGGCATGAAGAAGTGACACTAAAAAAAAAATCTTATAATATTTGTTATAATAAAAATCGAAAAATTAATTTCATCGAACATACTGTTAAAAAGACCACCCTCAGAGTTGTTAATGTTTGCTATATTGTTGCATGAAACTCAACAAGAATTACTTTCTCTATCAGCCAATGAACAATGTCTCTAATATTAGGGTATTTCCTTTCAAATCATTGTTATTAAGAAGACGAAGGTTGCACGCCCTTGGGTTATATCTATATGTATTATATATATACTTGTATATACTTCCTACACTTTAATATCTTAAAAAAAGGAGAAACACTTATATGTGTTCAATGAGATAACTTAGTAATAACATATTGCATTAAAAATCCCAGTATACTTCCAATATTCATTTTCCCAAGTTTATATACATATTTATTATTCCATTCATATATATATATATAAAAGATGTACAAGTCTATAAACATGTTTATTACTATTATAATTAGTCATAAAAATAAATATTAGTTTTAAATTAACAAGAAAAAGAAAGAAAAAATTAAATTAAATTTCTAATAAGATTGTTTATATGCATGTTTTTAAATATTATTATTATTATTTTTTTTTATTACAATTGCAATAACTAATTATAAATCTAAATAATGAATGTAATATTAATAATTAATTATTATTATTATAATTTTTTTTTTTAATGAATGCGACAGTTATTGTTTAGTATAATATAAATTATGTTTTTTTTTTTTTAATTAGGAACTTTCATATTATATTTTAATGTTAATATTTAAATATTATAATTAATTAGATTAGTTACACATTATTTCATCACATTTTTGGAAATGTTACGGTTGCTAGATAGATATACCGTATGTTTGCTAATAAAGTAAACACGGTTATTTAAATTTAACCATTCGACCAAATTCCACTGTGCCTAAATCTTATTCCGGTTTCTTGCATATCTCTGTGTTTATTACATTGTGTGGTAAGTAAGTGAAAATGTGTGTGTACGTGTGTGTGTTGGTGTGATGAATCCTAGGGTTTGCCGGTGGGTACAATTAAATCCAGATACTTGCTCAAAACAAACCCACCAGTAAAATTTGAAGAAACCGTACTACATTTAAAAGTATATTTATTCAAAAATTAGGTAACGTATTTCCCCGACGAAGGTAATTTAACAATCACTTCCTTCTTCTTTTTTTTACATCCGTTTACTTGATGCAATTTTTTTTCTTCAGAGATGTCGATGTTTGAATATTTTATGAATTACAACTCTGTTAAAATATGAAGCAATCTTCATTGCTTCAAAATTATTTGTCCCATCCCCCCCCCCACCTCCTTTAAATTTCTGTAAATAAGAAATTATTTTCTCTCATTTGCTATAAAATGAAATATTAAGATCATGTCAAATTTTTGACATCGATTCAATGTCAAATATATCGCAGAAAGTTCAAACTTTATATTTAGTTTAAGTGCTATCATGAGTCCCACGACAGTAAGTTTTTGATCAAAATTGTTCCACCAGAAGTTGAAACACCGTAATCAAAACTAAGTTAACACTGGAAACCATACTGACTTTTCGGGGCGAATTTGGTGCTGTAGTGCTTATGAGCATGGACTTGTAAACTGGCGGTCCCAAGTTCCAGTGCCACAGATAATTGCTAAATTCATATTAGTTTAAAAAATATTAATAGTAAAGAACCCTAATCCACACCTAATTTGGTAGTTGGACATTCAGCACTTATTGAACTAATCAACCCATTTGCACGAAGTTTGCAAGAATCATGTAACTTACATCTTATTACTAATGGGAGTAACTTTCCCATGGTTTCACCGACGCCTCAGAAACTAGAAAATCTTATCATCAAATATCTAGAGGGCTTGCTATCGTTTTAATAATATAGCAATAGTGGTTATATACATATACGGAAACAACTATCTAAGCAGCTGGTTTAAACTGATTAAATGACAAGGAAAGAATCGTTATTCTTATACGGGATACTCCTTGTCTCTTTACTTAATTGCATGACCCACATATATTTTTTCGCAGACCTCTTATAGTTTTCGTAGAATAATTATCAATTTCTTTTACTTTCTCTTACTCCTAGTAAGAGGAAGTATTGTAATCGTGTCAAATTTTCGATATCGAGTTTTCACCGGAAATATCCGTTTTGAGGTCCCCTGAGTCCAAAAAAGTGCTTTTTAGCAAATGGTCTGTTGTGAGTGTGTGTGTGTGTGTGTGTGTGTGCGTGTGTGTGTGTGTATATATATGAACAGCATAGCTCAAAAACGAAAAATCCTAGAAAGTTGAAACTTGATATTCCGTTTAGGGATCACCATGGGATCTGACTGTACGTTATCTGAAAAATCCCGTTCAAACAGACAATTCCACTTTTACTAGTTGGATTTTTTTACGTTTTTGCGATTTTTCAAAGTGGTCTACGACTGATTTTCTTTAAAACTTAGTTACATCAACCAAACATACAAAAGAGCTACACATATTTTATTTGAAAAGATTTTCTCAGGAAAATCATTTAGGGCTTATTGGTGGTTAGGGGATTTGGTGTTAGGACTTTCATGCTTAAAGTGCTATTTCAGTTTATTAGACAATTCTGTCATCTAAATAATATTAATTAGAATTAAATATGTTGTTGAAATTCCGAGTTTGAAAAAATCGGTTAACCGGAAGTGCGTTTACTTCACCACTTTACTGAATGATTTTTTCCTTTTTCGCAATTTTCTCAAAAGTGGCTCCGACGATTTTCTTGAAACTTGGTATACAAACTAAACATGCAAAGATCTACAACTTTTATTTGAAAACTTTTCGGGGACGAAAATTCATGTACACCCCAGGGCACTTTGTTAGGGGTAGGGGTGGGGTTAATTTCTTCTAAAGTGCTTATCACCGTTGATTATACAATTCTATCATCCAACACAAAATTATATTTAGACATAAAGTACATGGGCCAAAATTCCGAGTTTCAAGAAAATTAGTAAACCGGAAGTGCGCTTTTACTGAGCAGTTTTTTTCAGTTTTCGACGAATTTCATTAAATTTGGTACACAAACTATAAAAGCTGTCAATTATAATTTGGAGAACTGGAGTAAGAGAAAGTTGTGTGACTGTTTCACACCAGATTTTTTTTTTTTTTTAGTTTAAGGCGCGGCTAACATTTATGGTCATTGACGCTTCTGAGTGCACTGCCGGCCTCAGGAGAGTGTTCTGAAAGTTAGAGACACTGTCCTAAGCTCACTAGGAGCTTCTAGGAAGAAAAAATCTAATGGCAGCACAGCTAGGCTTGTCCCAGGACTTCCGCGTGAGAGACCAGTGCGCTAACCACTGAGCTAATCCCTTCCCTTAAATGATCAAAGATTATAATCAATCAAGGTAAAGAATGAATGAGTTAAATATATACGATTGTTTTGTTTGACCAATCAGAAAGCTATCACATTGACTCCACCCAACTATTTTTTTTTTTTTTTTTTAAATCAAGCACCACCAATCATAATATTTGTTTATGTACAACATCCTTGACTTAATTATTTATTAACACTGACATGTAGAGGAATTTAGCTTATTTTTTTCCTAAGAGTTTTGTTTAGCTCTGTTATTTACTGTACACATAAATGTTTTATCTCACGTTTATTTCAAACATTTGTTCTAGAAAATTTATTTCTGGGTTATTATGAAAGCTACAAGTACGTAAATAATTTTTCCTAGTTTATTCTATATTTCTTTTCCACTTTAGCGTTTCAGGCAAACAAAAGTTTAAAATATGAATTGAACTTGATACGTTTCGATTGATATTTTGGTATGTTTTGTGTAGGAGAAAATTCATGTGGAAGATCTACGTCAGTTGTTTTTCATTTTACTTTTCTTTTTTTTTCACTAAGTGGAATTTTATAGTTGAAGCAAAAAAAAAAGAATAAAAAAGAAATTATTAATAACGCGTTGGTATGTAGTTATGTTATAAAGTGGGCCACTTTTATTATGGTTAATATCTTCAACACATACACAGCTGTATGTATAGAAAGAGAGACAAGTCGAAAAATACTGACCGCATCAGGCCACGTGTTTCCAGACAGGGAAGGTTCAACTCTCCTTAACTAACAGACGGCCGTCTCGCCCCTTCCGTACATACAGACAAAGCATGCGCCACCATGCATTCATTGTATACTGAACTGTTGCTATTGTTTTTCTGTTTTGTTTGGGGTTTTTATTTATTTATTTTTTTTTAACTAAATAATGTTAGAGATAAGAAAGTACAATAACATACTACATCCTACAAACTGCCAATTCTATATAATACAATAATAATGCTACAAACAGATAATAACATAAACGAAACAAACAAAATAAGATAAAATAAAAATATTAAGTGAAAATATCTATGAAGATCAGTCAAACAGATAATTCTATTCTTTTTTTTTTTTTTTTTTTTTTTTTTTGAAGCTGGTATTTTTTATACGCTTGCAGTATTTTCATATAATTCACGTTTCTTCCTAGTTTGCACATGCTTTAAGATTATATTTGATTTTCCAGAATGATTAATTATTATTATTTTATTATTATAAGTTAAAATAGTAAAAAAATAAGTTTGCAATTCTGGTTAATTCCTTACAAGAATTGCGAAACTAGTCTCTTCGTGGCTTAAAAATCTGGTATAAATTATTCATACGACTTTCTTTTACTGCTGTCAATACAATTATTTTCAAGGGAAATGGTAGCGTGCTGGACTAGCAACTCGGAGGGTCCGGGTTCGATCCAACATGCTGCCCATAGATTTTTTTCTTTTCCTAGGAGCCTCTATAGCTCACTGTTCGGTGTTGGGAAGTGTTGTATATAGCAGAACACTGCTTGGAGCACTGAGAAGCTCCAAGGGGTATAATATGTCTTTCAGATCGTAAATCGGTAAATGCGAATTCGGTAATGCTGCCGAATGGAAAAAAATACTTAGGTTACAAAAGAAGGCAATTACAGTTATTTTGGGTTTAGACTCGAAAGTATCTTGTCGTTCTTGGTTTAAGAAATTGAATATAATGACACTACCAGCCATATTTATTTTCCAATGCCTCGTTTACGTAAAGGGCAATGAAGGCCAATTTATAAGTTTTTCGCAAGTTCATGACCATTTCACCAGAAGGCGCAATGATCTTGTTCAGAGTAGAAACAGGTTGACAAAAGTTCGTACCAGCTTCCATAGTTTGTCCATCTCGCTATATAATTATTTACCAGCGAATATAAAAGATAAGAATTTGACGTGTTTCAAAGCTAGTGTTAAAAAACTGTTAATAACTCACCCGCTGTATGAGATACATGAATATTTTAAAATTCAGTTTTTATCTTGACAATTTTGTGAATTTAAATTATATTTAAGATTAAAGATACAGGAATATTTTGAAATTAAGTTTTGCCTTGACAATTATGTGATTTTAAATTATATTCTACTTGACCTTGCCAATAAGGATGTATTGATCTTTTTTCTGGCAAATAAATAAATAAAAACTCTAAAGATTATAATACTTTATTTTGCATACGTTACAGATAACTAAATATGCCAACGCCAAAAAAATCGATATAGTTAACCACCAATTTTTCAAGATCTCTGTATTGGTTCTATAATTTCATAAGGATAAAAAATATGGTTGATGATTATTCTAGAGGAAGGATTTTTTTTTTTTGCGCATCAACTTCTAAGGTTATTAGCGCCGGGAAGGATGTTGAATGAAAAATGAAGAATTAAATCCAATTATTAGGAAGAACGTGATTAATAAGAAAATATGGAATTCATGAGTCTGATTTAGTAAAGCCCTGTATATTTGATTCTGTTGTTAGTTATATAAGCAGGAGACGTTATAATTTGATCATGTGTGATAGAATTGTGGCCAGAATTCCAATAGTTATATATATATGTATATATATATATATAATATTGTAATAATAATATTCATCAGTTAACATAAGGGGAACAGCGGTAGTGCGGGGAAGAGTTGGCCGTCAGAGTTGGGCATATGGTCAGAGCGGTATGGTCGATGACGTGTTAATACCCTCAGCCACATTATTACAACGGCTCTGTTTAACTATACCCAAACTACTGTTCAATAAACATTGCATTACAAACATACAAACTTACAGTATACAATACTTGAGATGTGTCAAATATTCAAAATCGAGTTTTCACCGGAAATAAAAGTTACAAATCATCCGAGCATTGAAAAAATAGTTTCAGCTAATTGCGTGTGTCTGTTTGTCTGTCTGTGTGAGAGAGAGAGAGAGAAAAGTGTCTCAAAACTAAAGACCACAGAAAGCTCAAACTTCTGAGAATGAGTTTTGGCAGTTTTTTTTGCGA
Organism: Triatoma infestans; assembly: GCA_011037195.1. Taxonomy (NCBI): domain Eukaryota; kingdom Metazoa; phylum Arthropoda; class Insecta; order Hemiptera; family Reduviidae; genus Triatoma; species Triatoma infestans. The sequence goes on along the minus strand of JAAEAF010011533.1, from coordinate 890 downwards.
TTTTCTCGAAATTAGCTGTAACGATTTTCACCTCTTCATCAGTAATGTTATCAAGCAGCGAAATCAAGTGAAATTAACCAAAATTTCAGCTCAGTGGTAGCGTGCTGGACTAGTAACGCGGAGATCACGGGTTCGAGTCCAGCCGTGCTGCCCTTAGATTTTCTCTTCCTAGGAGCCCCTACAGCTCACTGTCCGGTGATGGACAGTGTTGTCTGTAACGGGAGAACACTGTCCGGAGGCCGGCAGTGCACTGAGAAGGCTCTCGGTGCGCAAAATGGACCACAGCTGTTGAGTACGCCTTAATAAAAAAAAAAAAAAAAAAAAATCCATGTTGAAGTGTTTATGTTCGGCTTTGTAGAGATGCGTTGAACTGGTGTCAAGGAAACTAGATGTACATTTAGTTCTTAACTTCGAAATTTAATTTTTTTTTAACTTCCTCTTACAACCAATAAAAGGAAGTATTACCGTCGTGTCGAATTCTCGAAAATGGGTATTCCCAGGAAAGACACATTTCGAGATTCCTTGAGTGCGAAAAAGTTGCTTTTAGAAATTGATCAGTGTATGTCTGTGTGTGTGTGTATGTGCGAGAATGTTCAGCGTAACTCAAAAATTGAATATCATAGTAAGTACAAACTTGAACTTTCGATTAAATTCTAGCATGAGGCTTGAGAATAAAGTTTTGGACAAAGTCGGTCATCTGTAAGTAACACTTTACTGAATGAATTTTTTTGTTATATTCAAATTTATCAGAGACATTTTCCATGATAGCCTTCTTCTTTTTTTGTGGTCTTCGACCGCTTTCGGGCGTTCAGGATGTTTTTGTCAAACAGTGTAATTAACATAGACTTGCACAGAGCAAATATAGTTGATACACTCAACTGTATTTGCTC
>JAAEAF010011532.1:0-20593 GCA_011037195.1 Triatoma infestans | reverse complement strand
ATTTTTAATTATTTATTTATTATTTTTCTTTGTTAATTTTATTTATAATTATTATATATTTATTGTATTTTTGCTCCTGCCTGCTATCAAGTATGTCAAGTTCCATTTCTTCCATTATTGACTTATCACTATGAATTGAAAGGGTAGAAATGGTTCAGTTTACTTGCAGCATAGCAAAGATGCACGGTTAATTTGGAGCCGCTCTATTGCTGAGGTGCACACTTATTTACACTATCCAATACCCTAGCTTATAAAGATTGGTTCGAGGTTTGAGTGCGGTCAATGGCAGGCTGTTTGTTGCGGATGGCGGGGACACTCCTAGAGCCTGTATTTGCGTTAGTAGAGATGTCCGCGCCGTTCTGCTCAGACAGTTTTGCTCTAGGGATCTGGTGGCGGTGAGGGTTGCTCTGGGGATTGGTGACCGACGTCTTGATGTGGTGGTGGCCTGGGCCTATTTCCCCTATGATCATCCCTCTCCCCCTCCGCAGGAATTAGTAGATTTGGTACGGTTTACGGAGTCCAGCAACACACCTATAATTATAGGTTGTGATGCAAATGCACATCATGTTGTCTGGGGCAGCAGCGACATCAATACTAGGGGTCGTGCGGTAATGGACTTCTTGATGAGTACTGAGCTGGATCTTGTGAATAGGGGTTCTGAACCCACTTTTGTAACTAGGATTAGAAGACAAGTTATTGACATTACTCTTGCTCCTAGGAATATTAGTAAACTGATTAGAGATTGGAGGGTAAGTTCGGAAGCTTCTATTTCTGATCACAGGATTATTAGGTTTAGTCTGGGGATTGATCCAATCACCATGGCTACCTATAGGAACCCCAGAAGAGCGGATTGGAATTCTTATTCTAGACTTCTAGGAGATACAATGATTTTCCAGTCAAGTGCTCTTAGTGCTATTACTGAATTGGAAAGAGAGGCTGGTATTCTACATGAACACATTAAGTCTTCATTCGAAGAGACCTGTCCTTCCAAGTTGGTTAGTGGTAGTAGGGAACCCCTGGTGGTCATCTTCGTTAGAAAAGCTAAGAAGACAAGTTAGGGGCTCTTATTGGAAGGCTGTCCTAACCGATTCTTCGGAATCATGGGATAGTTACAATAGTCTTAAGAAAGATATAAATATGCTTTAAGGAAAGCTAAGAGAAACTCTTGGAGATCGTTTTGCGAGAGTCTAAATTCACTCAAGAGACATCTAGGCTGATACGGATTCTTGGTAAGGATAAGGATTGTCAGTTGGGTACTTTTAGATATCCTGACGGTTCCTTTACAGGAGGAGAAATGGACATTACAGCTCTTGCTTAATACCCATTTCCCGGATAACATAAACATTAACAGTACTGCTTCGCTGCCGTTGGCGGGAGGAAGCTAGAACCTAGTGACCTGGCCACCGTGGTCGAGGTAGTTACTATGGATAGAGTGGTTTGGGCAGTGCAAAGTTTCTCACCATTTAAGTCCCCTGGTCATGATGGAGTTTATCCCTGTCAGTTACAAAATGGTGGAGATGTACTGATGAAGGTGCTGATAAGGATTTTTAAAGGTTGATTAATTTTTGGTTATGTGCCAACATTTTGGAGGGAAGTTAGGGTGGTTTTACCAGGAAGAAGTGACTACTCTGACCCTAAGTCATTTAGAATTATAATTCTTATGTCTTTCCGTCTAAAAACTTTGGAAAGGTTGGTGGATAGGTATATTACTGATGGTCTTTTGAAGGATCATCCACTCCATCCAAACCAACATGTTTATACGGTAGGAAAATCGACAGAGACTGCTTTGCATTGTCTGGTCGGTAGGATAGAATCTGCTCTAGAGACAAAGGAATATGCTTTAGAGTGCTTCTTTGATGTTGAAGGGGCATTTGATAGAGTATCGTTTGATGCTCTTGAAGATTCCCTAGGTCGAAAATGTATACAGCCAGTTTTAATTAACTGTATAGGTATTCATTTAAGGAGTAGAGTTATACAGGTTTCTATAGGTATGCGCACTGTGGTTGTGGGATGCGGGGAGAGGGTGGCATTCAATAGTTGGTCTCTACCAAAGCTATGGTGTGCTTCATGGATGGACTGGTTAACCATGATGAATTCATCGGGATCTATTACCGGTATAGCCGATGTATGGTGTTTATTTTATTGATGGGGGGCGATGTTTCCCGACTACTACCTCAACTTATGCAAAGTCCCTCAACTGTATATGATTGGACTACAGGATAAGGATCTGTCATTAATATCCAGTAAGACCCCAGTGATTTTTATTTCTAATAGGAGAAATCGTAGGAGTAAAACCTCCTAGGTTTCTTAGAAACTTCTTTGCTCGATTTGCAAGCGGGTGAGTTTCTTGGGTGGTTCTTGACAGTAACTTATTGGTCCGGACATGTTTGAAGCACAGCATCAAGGCAATTATTTCCGTTTTGGCAATGTCGAAGAATCGTAGTAAAATTGGGGGATTACTCCCAAGATGATGTTTTGGATTTATGGTATGATTATTAAACCTAGATTGTTGTATGCGATTGTGGTGTGGTGGCGTCGCATTGAGATAAAGATCCGCTAGACTGCTGCTTGAGGATATTCAACGCTTGGCTTGTCTGGCGGTGACCGGGGCGATGCGGACCACGCCTACAGCTGCAATGGAGACTTTTTTAGGAATTCCACCGCTCTTTGTAGTAGGTGAAACACTATGGTCAATGAAAGCCTGTTATGAGATTAAACAGGCATGTTTTTCTGGCAGGGGTAAGCGTATGGTCAATCTACCATTTTATCGCGAGATGCTTTTGAAGGTTCCTGTTACAGGTTTCCCTCTGATAGAATGTTGAAGACTTTTGTTTTCGAGCATTCTTACAATGTCAGGTTACCCTCTTGGGAAGATTGGTCAAGATTGGGTCCGTCTGGCGTGATACCTGATAATTACTTCGGTTGTTACGCGGACGGTTCCAGAATGGATGGTAGGTCTGGAGCTGCAGTCTATTTTGAGACCGGAGATCATTTGGCAGTATCTCTTGGTGAATGGACCACAGACTGAGGTTTATGCTATTCTTTGTTGTGTCTTGGATGAGAGGGTACGTAACACTAACTTAACAGGTGTTGATATCTGCTCGATAGCCATGTGTCTTCACTGTCATGTTTGGTGTTTCGAATGCTCTGAAATAACTGCGGAAGAGCTGTCTTCTCTGAAGGATGTGCGTCTATTTGGTGCCCAGGTCACATGGGATTTTTTGGGAAGGAGGGTGTGATAATTTTTGTTGCCAAATTAGGCGCCTCTCTTCCTTTTCATTGTCCGAGCTCTTCTGTTGGGCCGTGTCTTCTGTTCTGCACATGTACTGTCAGGCTTACCAGACATGACACCTTCACAAGCTTCATCTTTCCTTTTGGAGGAGCTTCAGTTGTTTTCCGGCAGTCCAAAATGCTCATCGGACGTCCGGACAAGGCCCTTAGTGAGACTGTGCTGTGTTTTCACGGAGCGCTCTCAGGCATCTGGTTGGATCTCTTATTAAACATTGTGTTTAAGGAGACATCTCTACCCAATGGGGCTCATACCGGATCCATTTTGTAGAGTCTGTGAAACAGAGGAGGAAACACCCATCCATCTTATGACTGATTGCTTGGGTTGTGAGGAAATTAGGTTCAGGACCTTTGGTCGGAATAGGATGTCTGTGGAAGAGCGTAGGCTATTTCCGCTTAAGGTTATTGTCAGATTTATTCGGACTGTGGTGAATCTTAGATGGATTAAATCCGGGTCTTGATTTTTGTTCTAGACCCGGTTTCTTGTTGTTTTTCTTGGGGCAGCTATATGGGCCCAGTGAGGCTTGGATAGCGTAGGGTATCCCTCCCCACAGACAAATAATAATAATAATAATACTATTACTGTTTCAACATCATCTTTAACACTGGCTGTTCTTCAACATCTCCAAACGTCCTCCCTCTAGCACCATAAAATTTTAGATCCTACAAATAATTTTCCGTGAGTCTCATACCAATTAGTAAGCAGAAAGACAGAGAAGCTGATCAGAAAGAGAGTCCCCAAACAAAAAAACCTCATTCAATTAGATATCTCTGCTGTCGAGTTTTTTTTTTTTATATAAATTTGCAGTTTTGACTTTGGAATTATGAACACATTATGTTTCATTATTTACAGGGCATCTATTTTGGATTTAGTGATTTAGAATCCCTATAAATATGATTAGATACTAAAGACTAAATCTAACTTTCGAAATTATACTTTCATACTACTCGAGTGCAACTCGTTGATTCGATCTGTTATCATATATCATAACAGAGAAAAGCTTTCGTTTTGATTCGGTAATTTTGTTTAGAACAAAACTTACCAAAGTGTTTTTTATTTGAATTTTCCGCTGAAAATGAAATATTATTATTATCTTAATCTATTTTTAAATTGAACTTTCTACATTTACATTCAACACATGTTGTCAAACTATTATAATAATGCCTCTTTTGTATAAACGTAATAAAATTTTTTTTTTTTTTTAATAAAGGCGCGTCAACAGCTACGGTCAATTGCGGACTGCGTTCTCTCTTTACAGACAACACTGTCCATCACCGGACAGTGAGCTGTAAAGGCTCCTAGGAAGAGAAAATCTAAGGGCAGCACGGCTGAATTCGAACCCGGGATCTTCGCGTTACTAGTCCAGCGCGCTACCACTTAGCTAATCCCCTCCCTTAAAATAATTTGTGAAGAATGATGAAAATAAGGAAAATTTTAAGATATTACCATAATTTTTAGTAACGAGAAAGTTTATTTAAAGGCGTTTTTAATATTACATGCAAATCTATAAATTACATGTACATTCAATTTGTGACACGTCTCTACGGCAATTTTATTTTATTTTTTTGATTTTTTTTACAATGCAAATATCTTCTGTTAACAAATTTTTTTTTTTTTTTAAATGACTATTTTTTCAGTCAGGCTTAACGTCCAACTACCAAATTAATTTTATGTTTTTAAATAAAATATATATGGACGTTTAAACTAATCAGTTAATACATTGTTTTATATATATGCTGACAGACCTGGAAAAGTACTGACGTTTTAAAAGTTACATTTATTTTTGAATTTTGTAGTAAATATACCTAATATCCATTTTCTACATTATTTATTTTCTGTTTTAATAAAGTAAATAATAACTACACTATTCTAAATTGATGATTAGGGAAGAAAATTAGTTATAACTAATGAAAAAGCTGTAAATTTGTTGAACTGTGCACCGCTACTTAAAACAATTTATCAACCGACCAGAATAAATGTTCGTTTATGTATAAACATGTGTTTAATTCGAATCAGGTAAATTTCACTTTTTTTCATTCAATTTTTAATCGTATTATCTAAAATTATGATTTGTAATTCTTGTAATAAAGGAAATTTGGGGAATTTGAGTTGTTTACTCAAAAGTTTAATATTTCGGGCAAAACTTAGGAAGAATTTGATGAAGTTTATTTCAATAATATAAATGAAGAAGCAAAAAGCATTATTTTGTAAAAATTGATATATCATCATTTAAGCAATTTTATTTTACCTGGGATCCATGCACTTTATGGAAAAATTAACACATTATACTTTCTTTCGACTCTTCCTTAAATCTCGAATTTCTTTTATCTGAGATTGTAAGCAATAAAACTACAAAGAATTGGCTCTTTACTTTCCCCGAAAATTTTATAAATTAAAAAATAAATAAATAAATTTTAAAATTGCAGCTCCTTTTTTTTCTTTTTTTAACAAAAAAAAATTTTTGAGTTTCATTTTCACAATCGATGCCTTTGTAATGAACAGTTTCTTTTGAGATTAAAATACGTACACTAGCAAAGTTATATAGAGACCTTTATATTAGAGACCTTTTCCTAATACAAAATGATAAAATCGATAAACATATTTGACAATGTTTCAGATTAAATTGAAATAGTTGATTATATGGAAATCGATAGAAGTCACACTCAACACACCCTTGAACAACTAGTTTTTTTAAAATGTTTTAGTCAAGAAAAATCAGTGATTACAAGGATGGTTCGTCTGTATGATGTCTTCTTGGGAATCGGATTTACTGTTGCACAATTGTGGAAGATGTCTCTCTCACTTCTTTATATTGTATGGTTCTTGCACATTATTAAGGATAATTTAATGTTTTGCACAAATTTTTTCCCTAAGTTTAAAGAAAATCAGTCAATTAGAATTATCATTTTACTGAAAGGATTTTTTCGTTTTCCGAAAACAGTTTTCATTGATTACTCTTGGTATACCAACTAACTGCAAGCAATAGAGATCTGCTACATTTATTTGTGATATATTTTCACGGGAAAATTCAGTAGTGATGATTGGTTTACTTTTAAATTACTGTTTCACGATAACGGGGAGGTTTCTACCATCCATAAAAAAGTAAAGTAGGTAATTAAATATTTAGTAGGTATAATATGCTATAATTAAAAATGCATATGGTTAATACAAAATAATGTAAGTATTCACATCAGATTTTTTTTTTTTAATATAAATTTGTTTATAATTATTTTAAATAAACAAGAAAGCAGTGGTAGCGACATATTTTGTACAATTGCCTCGGCAATGCTTCATCAGGAGGTTGTGATGGGCCAGTGATAAACCGTAAGTAAGCTATTACCTCACTTTTGTAGAATATAGAGGAATTTGATTGTCGGCTTATTCTAAGATTGCCCGCTTATCTTCGGCTTTTGCTCATCTTTTTTTTTTTTTACATTTTGGCCGAAGTAGTTGCCTGCTAGAGATAAGTTTAGCACTTTTTTGTAGGGAGTCTTCTCGTTAATCTGGATCGCAAAATGAATCAGAACTCTTTTTGGCAGGCAAAATCGTGGTTTGAGAGTCAGTATAGTAAAATATAAATATATTTTTTTTTAGCTGATCTTATTCTATATATTTAAAGGCAAGGAGAATGGTTCTTATTTCCAACCAAATACTGAGGAATTCGGCTTATGGGTTAGGTTCTGGCACCATGAACTAGAAAACCAAACTTCGAGAGCAGATCTAAACTAAACCATCTTTTCTTGCTAAACACTTGATTCATCAAGCATTCAGGCAGATTTAGAACCCAAAATCAGGATAACAAATCATGAGCTGTACTTTAAATCTTGTGGGTCAGAAGGGGGGCCGTATGTATATAATGGCTTAATAAAAACAACAATCTTTTAGGTGTCCGCGACCATTTACATGAAAAACACTTGAGTTTCCGGTCCAGTGGTTTGCTAGAAACCGACGTTTTGCACATATAGCAATGAGCTCTTCAGGGTCGTTACACTTTGAAAGCTAATGGAGCAAAACAAAATTTGCTTTCAAGACTACAATTTGTTGAATGATATAAAAAAAAAAAGAACGCAAAACAGCTGATTTGCTCAAATAAAGAAGATAATGACAACGCCAGGTTTTTATGGAAACTGACGTCTAAAATCGAGAAGCATAGTTATTTGTGGCCTTGAGAATATAGTGAAAGCAGAAGAAGAAAGACATATAACGTTACAATTCGCTGTCAGCTAATTTTCCAAAGACGGCTAATGCTCTGCTATTTTACAAAAATTCTTTTTGCTTCTTATGTAATGATGTGAAAAAAAATAAGATGCTCTTTAACCAGTTATACACTGAATTCGCTATTAGCTCTTTATCATTTTAATAAAATCTTGTTTATTATATTTTAATGTATATATATATATTTTTTTTTAATTCTTGCATTAAATTGATTAAAATTTTGTATTTTAAATCATGGTGATAAAACTTTCTCATTTTCCCAATATCATTTATAGAAATCCAAAGCAGCAATATCTAAACAGAATTTTTATTTTTAATCCAAAATATTATTTCTTTTATTTGAAAAAGATTCGTAGTATTTACTTTTAAGATAGATTTCAGTATTTTTCAATAAATTTTCAAGTACAAATATATCAGCCCCAAATACAATAAGAATACATTTTTTTTCTAAAAAAAAAAAAAGAAAGATTTATCTTCTTTTTATATATATCCTTTCTTATATAACCTAGTGAGCACATTAGTTTACTACAAGACATCAAACGATGATATTATTTTCTTTTATTGATGTAGTTAGTAGGCATAATTATTCATTCATAATAATTAATAATGATAATAATAACTACCGTTATTTCTTCATTGTTATGTATATAACAAGACATTTAGCTACAAAAATAACAATATTTTGCTATACAATTATTACAGTTAGTAAACATTTACAAATGCAATGTAATTTTTATTTATATGTATAATATTGGTACTGATACATTCACTATCTTTAAAAAATTTTTTTTTTTTTTTGGTCCATAATAATGTTAAATTAATAAATTATTGTGAGGATTAAAATAAATAAAATTAAAATAGGTGAAAAATCTGTTTTTGTTTTTCGGGGTTTTACTTGCTAGAATGTACATATTATCAATAAAAAAAAAAAGAAAGTAAAAGGATTTCAAATAGTCCAGTCATTGTTTTTCAGAAAATGGACATATAATTAATGGACATGATGCAAGAAATATACCACAATGTAGAGCTAAGTAAACAGCTTTTAAAATTAATTGGTAAAAGATTCCTAAAAAATTGTTCAATTTAAAATAAATCACAAACTCATTGGTTAATTCTATTTTAATATATGTAAGGTTGATTTTAGTCATATTCCAAGCATATTGCATAAAACAAATTCAAGTTTGTATAACAAAAACCTTATATTTATTTGTCTTAATGTTTTTTAAACGCCATTTCTAGTGAAGTGTTCTAATTTTTAAATTGGAAGTCAAATCTTAGAAACACTGAAGATGTTGCACAAATCATAAAAGTCTCTTGAGATTTAATCTTTAGCTCTACAATCTGCATTAGAAAAAAATTATTGGAAACAGTATCGGCCTGAAATGAATAAATTATTCTATTTTATTTTTAAACAACGTAACAGACGTGAGCTTACAAATTAAAATATTCATTAACTTTTTTTTTTGTTTTTAATTTTTACAAAAACATAATCATACTTAGTATTAGTTTACAAAACGTAATAATACTTAGTATATTATGTAATATATGAAAATAATTAATTATAATTTACAATATATTAATGATAATTAATTAATATATTGTAATAATTGCAAAAACATAATTATAATTAGTATTAGTTTAAGTTGAAATTATTTGTTTAAGTTTAAGTTGATTTATATGTTTAAGTTTAAGTTGATTTGTGGTCATCGCCCAGTTTCGGGCGATCGCCCGTCCGTCTTCAGGGTCGCTTAGCAACAATAGTATAATAAACAGATTTTAAATATGAATCAGACTATCACGGAAAAACTCTGATTGTTTTCCAGCACTGTGGGCCAAATCGGCCATAAGCTAGTTTCCTTTAATTTCCTTCAAAAGTCGCCCCGTTACGCCACTTTTATAAGTTTCATGTTTTCTAAACAAAAAATAATTTTATAAACATCTTTCTATTGTAAACGATAGATTTCAAGACTTTTTTCTTATAGAAAATGATATCATGAGCGGTAAATGATATCAAATTACTTCACAAACTGGATAGTAGGCCATAAAGTAACTTTTCTAAGTAAAAGTATTTTTTTTTTTTACAATCATAACTCCGAATAGGTATAGAATATGGGTTAGGACTATAAATATGGGTTGTTTTGTCAATCAAAATATTTACCAATCAATCAGTTTATTAGTTTAGTGTAGATTAAATCGTTAATGCAACAATTACTTCAGGATCAAGGCCTTTAGGTGATACTATATCTGTACCAACCTAAAAAAAATCAATTGATAAATCAAATATGAAATTATTTAACTATGAATATCATAGTTTCATAGTAAATAATTAAAACTATGAATATCATAAAGTTTCAATTTTATTGTTTTCTTAATGACAATAACTGGACTAAAAATGACATCAAAGATAAATTAATTAACGTTAAATATAAATTATTTTCAAATAGGGATTTATCGCACTCACAATTTATTCTCCTTTTTATTTGTTTTTTGTTTTAATTTTTTTTTTTTTTTAGTATAAAATTTTTACAAAAATGCGCGTATTTATGTATAAATAGATTTATTAAGTTTTCCATAAAGAATTCGTCAATTTTTCAATCTGGATTTTTTTATTGTGTAAATTATTTATAAAAGCTCATGAAAAGTTTTGTTTGTCTAAAACGCGTTAATAGATTTTTGTGAAATATAACTATTGATTTGTGTTTCACGTATATTATAATTAAATCTATTTTTAAGTGAATGCATCAAATGTACAATAGAGACTAGATAATAATTATGTATATATTTATATATATATAATATATTTTTATACTTCTATTTTATATTTATTATAATAATTAGTAAAATTCATAATCATTCATTTCCAAGTCAATTTCTGTAATAATAATATAATAATAAAAAATGTTCGTTTTTCATATATTATGAAAAATCTTCTTTGTTCAAACTTTTTTATGTGAGAAAATCTACAAATATTAGTACTTTATTTTTGAATAGATTATATTACACAGCCATTATCATCAAAAATTACCCATCCACTTATTAAGTAAAGTAACTTTACACATGTATTGTTTCTATGATTGCCTTTCCATTATGTTACAGTTTGTGTGTTTGTTTTTTTTTATAAGCATTTATTTATTAATTTTTTTTATACACATAAGGAGAATGATATACAAATTTTATTATTTTATAAATTCTATATCACTTGTATTTTTCTGTTTTTAGTAATAAGCCAAAGCCCCTCCTTAGAAAATTAAAACATTGTTACCGATTTTATTTTTTATAATATATGAACCATTTTTTGTCACGAGTTGGCCTAATCAAATATTTTAATGAGGCAAAAATGTAAGGGAAATGAGTACAGTCTTGGAACGAAATGCGATATATTTCGCCTCTAGAATGATATGGAATACCCGGCCAAATCTATTGAACATATGCTCATTCCATAATATTTTAAATATTTGTCCATTATATTGAAGTTTTTAAAGTTAGTTCCATGAACAAAAAAATAATGAAGTTACTTAAAATAACTGACATAGGTCTTAACATTAAAATCTTCTTTTGGGGGGAGACGGAATTTCAGAACTTTAGGGATTTAAAAGTTTAGAAAAAGCAAGAAAATTACTTACTCTTCCTAACGCTAATCATCAAAATGGACTTCATCTGGATTTGTAGATTGTTCTTTATTTTTTATTACATGAATTGCAACAGCAATTTGGCATAGTAGTTACTTGAGTAGAAGACTGACTACTTGTAAATCAAAAGTTATAGAAGCTATAATAACGATGTAATTACCCTCTGCACAGGGAAGAGTTGGTTTTCCAAACTGGATACTTCTATCCACTCACACACATGTGACCTACATGACCTAGAAAATTATATATGCAATTTTGGGTTTAGCACACCCCCATACAACCTCTAGTTAACCATACTTTTATTGCCACTCTATTTTCTGGGGAGTATTGAGGTTTGTTGCTTGTTTTGCGATTTCCACTATAGTAAAATTCTCAATAAAACTATAATAGAGTTAATTTTGGTTAATTTAGTGGAACAAGTCGCGGAATTATCATTTGTTTATCCAGGTTTGCTTTATCAGACTTTTTATTACTTCGATCACATAGAGAATACTGAAATCGTGATGTAAAGTGTGTTTGGGAACTTAATAAAGAATAAGTTCTGTGTAGATTGAATTGTTGTAAAAGTTGTTGGTAAGCTTGGCCATTCAAGAACAAAAACTTCATTAACTAAATTTAGATTAGATTTATTGTATGTATGTTTGCGTTATTATCATATTTTAAAATAATAGTGAAATTCAAATCCTATATATGAAATGAATATGTAGCAATAACTATGTTAAGCGGTTAAGGTAACAACCGTACGAGTTGGGTTATTAATGGCATGAACAAACAAATAATATTGACTTAACACTGAGATGATTAAAGCTTACCATAATCCAATTGTGAAGTCATTTAAAACTGAAATTAATTAACTCACTGTAGACGACTTATATTTAAAATACTATAAAGGGGACGTAACGCAATGAATGTAAAGAAACATTTTTTCGATATTTTTTCAAAACTACTTTTATAAATTAGGATTTATTGATAATTACAAAAATGGTTAGATCTGGCCGATCTTTTCCGGCAAGATAAAAGCACTAGAATAAGAAGAAACATTGTTTAGTGAAATAAGACCAGCTTCGCACGTGGTCAATTTTATAGGATTTTTTAGAAGCATGTTAGCCGCATTTTATCACTTTACTTCAAAATAATTTTCTACGTTTTTTTTTACTAATACGTATTTTAAAAAAATCTTTACCAATCTCACTTTTATTATTATGCACAGATATTATTACTATTAATGTAGACCATCTAGTTTGAATGCTATCATTTCTGAATCCTGCGGGGTAATCAAGAATCAGAATGATTCCTAAATTGTAGCCTTCGGATGTGATTATCTAAACGGATTGCAAAAGGTGATGTCTGACCGAAGCTGACTTAAGAGCCAAATATGATATTTTTTTTTTTACAAATAAGTTTTTTATTAAGACAAATCACGCGTTTGTATTCCACATTAGGTTTGTGCCAACAAAGACTCAAACTGGTTTATGATTATCAGAAGCATGCGCAATGATAAGAAATATGTGTTGCCAACAAAAAAAAAAATATTCCAATTGAACCTTATCCAGTTTTTAAAATTATGTAAGTAAGTAGTTTACAATTAACAAAAATCCTATTACTAAGAAGTAAATTTTAGGACAAATTCATCGCCAACCATGAACTGGTCAGAGCAGTCCGGGGAGACCAAAGTATGTTAAGTCTCTCGGGGGCCTTGCGCCAGTAAGTCCTGCTTACTGGTTAAAGGTAAAGGACTAAACAAGTTTGCTCCAACAAAAACCTCAACCTGGTTTGTGAAAAGTCCAGAAAATGCGCAATAATAAATAAGCGTTCCAACAAGATTTCAAACAAAAAAAATCAGATGTTCCAACTAAACTTTAGAAACCAGTTTCTGATCGATCAGAGCAGTCCGAAGTTCAAGGCATGTACTAACAGTTCATACATGCACAGCATGTCGCCTTCACTTGATTCAATGCAAGAAGATTAATAGGAACAATTAATTTTTGACACAGTATACATCTTTCACTTCGACATATGGGGTACCCCCACTTTAGTGGAGAAAACGTAACGGAGTCTGGTGACAGGGAGATAGGTGGTAGCATAGGCGGGGATGAGGGAAATTGACTGAATCTTAATAATAAAAGGAGATGTTTTCGGATTAGAGCGCACTCCTAATAATTATTAGCTTTGGTAATAAATTTGAAAAATTTATGAAAATGTGGAATAAAAATGTACTCAGTTAGAGCAGAACAGAATGGTTTGATCTTGATTGTAAAGTTTTTTTATTTACATCGACATATTCTGCGCCTATAACGTTTTACAGCTTTAGTGATTCTTGGCTGCCTACTTCTTAGAAATCATTGCAAACAAATACAAATTCAAATGAGTTTGGCTACTAAATAAAAAAAACTGCTTGTTGGAACAAACCTTAAGTTCAATTTATATTTTAAAATAATATATCATGCCAACAAATAATCAAAATTCAAATTAAAACCAATCATAGGCCGCACAAAAGTATAATGGTAACTATAAATCAATCAGTTGGCAACATCTATCAGGAAACTGTTTGTTGGAACTAACTAGAAATGGGTAATTAATACTCTTCCATTATTTATGGTTAATAACTTATATTTACGTTTTCTTTAAAATTTTCCAATTAAAGATACCATTGACTCCAACATTTCCCTTACAGAAAATAATAATAATAATAATAATAAAGAAAATAATAAAAATTAAACAAAAAAAAAGGTGAAATTAAAAAAAAAAAGTTTATATAATATATTGTTTATTAATATCTTAAGTTTTAATATATTTATATATTTATTATTTATTATTATTTTTTTTTTATAAATTTTTTTTTAACATAATACAAATTAAATTAAGGGTGTGAAACGTACATTTTATTTTTATTTTTACTGATTTTTTTTTTTTTTTTTTTTTTCCCATTTGCAACTCTTATTCAATGATTTTTCCAATTTCCAATAGATATGTGTATATGTATGTATGTACGTGTAATGTATAACTGTTTAATAATATACGTGTGTCTGTGTGTGTGTGTGTTTTACCAACATTTTTATTTTACAATATCTATGTATATATAATATAAATATAAAAAATACAAATAATACTGCAACTTTTTTTTTTTTTTTAATGAAGGGCAGTTTTTTTTATTTTTTTTATTTATTGTTTAAATAAGAGTTTGAATATATTTTTTTTGAAACTTTTCTTAATTATTTTGACAGATCTTATAAAAACTCAATAACATTATTTCATTTTTTTCTTTTTGTTTAAATACAATTATAAGCTAAAAATACACATTGAGTAGCCAATTAGAAGGACTAGCTAACAAATTTGCTATATTGATGATTTTTTCAAACAAATATTCATTTTTTACTAACCCCTATAAAAAGCACATTTGTTTATTTATTTATTATTTTTTTTGTTTGTTTGTTTTTTTTGTTTGTTTGTTTTAAAACATAGATTATTACAAATACAAAACTTGATCATTTTTTTTTTAATTAATTCACATTTTTCTATACAGCTTTCTTCATATCATATACTACTGTAATATTAACTAAAAAAAAATAATAAAATAATCTAGTACTACCAAAAAAAAAACAAAAAAAAAAAAAAAATAAATAATAATAATAGATGTCCACTTCTCATACTTGGCAAAACAAAACACAGAAAAAAAATGAATATTTAACATAATACTCACACCTATATTTCCGTCTTACAGATCTTTTAAAAAAGAATACCAGTTTCTTATAAAATAAATATTATATATTATATATTTTTTTTTTATATTTAAAAAAAAAAAAAAAAAACTGGCAAATAGGACTAGCAGGAATTTCTCTCTTCATATTATTTAATTTGCGATTTTTTTTTTTTTTTTTTGAATAATTTCAATAAAAAAAAAATCAAGTAAATGTAAACAACTTAATAATAATAATCATATATAATAAAATAATAATTTTAAAATAGAGAAATGTGCCCCTTGTCTTCTCCTCCTTATTGAATAAGTGCCACAATTCTTTGTAAAATTTACACAAGTGTGTAAAAAAAAAAATTATTTTTAGCCAGTTGTGAAAGGTGTCCATGTATTTTTTTTTTTGTTATTTGAAATATATATTAAAAACATAAAATATCTTAAATTATAAATATGTTTTACATTATATAATATTATATATCAAACAAATTATTTTATTTTATTTTTTATTTTCACTTATAAAGAAATGGATCCTAACTGAAAATTTTTTGATGATCACGCATTTTTTGAGAGTAAAAAAAAACAAAAAAAAAAACAAAAAATCAAAGATCCTTTCAATTATGATTTTTTTTTTTTTTTTTAATTTTTCATATTTAAACTTAAAATAGTATTATAAAGGACAATTCACAAAAATTTAATTAGTCAGGTAACTGGTAGGCATTTGAAATATATCCTGTTTTTTTTTTTTTTACTATTATATGTTATGGATTTTGACATTTTTTTGTTTTACCCCGATTTAAAAAAAATTAAACACCTCCTAGAAAAATGGAAAATTTAATGTATTTTCTTTCCGAAAATAATATTAATAACAAATACCAAATTATTTAATAATATTTTTTTTCTTTTTCTTCTTTTCATTCACATCTTTCTCAATTTATTTTTTTTTTTTTAAATTTCTGTTTTGTTTTTTTTCACTTAATTTTATTTTCATTACTTTTCTTTATTTTTTTTTTTGATCTAACAAAAATATACATGATTTTCTATGAGTACAACAATATTATTCAAGTTTTACAAATATCTAACTCATCTTATTAAGTAAATATAATATATATATATTATTTATTTATAAGATAAATAATGAATGACTCTCTCACAATGTGCTATGGCTAGTTTACTAAAACATTTTTTTTGTTTTTTTTTTTTTAGTTTTTTTTTTGTTTTTTCACAAAATGTGTAATTAATTATAAGAATGATTATTATTATTATGGAGTCCCTGCTTGAGATATATATTTATTTTATATATAATATATATATATAGTGAAATTTAGGAATATTGAAATAATTCAATTTTCCTTTTTCTTTTTTTTTCTTCTTCTACTTCTTCTTCTTCTTAATCTCATATCATTTCTTTGTGTTTGTCTATATATAAATGACTAATTGACAGCAGATCAGACAAAGGCCCAACATTCTAATGTTTTGACTACAAAGTCTTGTTGTGGTGATAATGGCTCATTACCATATGTTGCACATGATTCACTTCTTCCTTGGTATAGATCACCATCTAACCATAAGCCAAATTTACCACTGAAAATGAGAAAAATATAAAAGTATATTAGGCACAATATTTGTCTAAAAGGTTGTATGTGTTTTTTTGTAGTGTCAATGATGTCTGAAAAAGGGAGGGGGTTATATTATTGTTTGTAATAATTTACAATGAAAATAGTACTATATAAATGAAATATAAAAAATACAAGAGAAACTAAAAATTAATTAATTAACAGTAAAAAAAAAAAAAAAAAAAAAAAAAAATCCATCCAAGAGGTATTTCTTATTATCAGGCATCCCAAAACCTACACAAAAGGAACCGAGAACAAAAAAAAAAAAAAATGATCTTGCAAGGGAGAAAGAAACTAGAGATATTATGAGAAGTCTGAGAATGATAAAAACAACAACTCACTTCTTCACCTCACTAGACCATATCCAAAGAGAATTTTCAGACATCGTAATCTTTCAATAAATTTAATAAAAGAATGGGCGCTGCATATGAAATTAAAACCACTTGCAAAGCCAATGGGAAAGCTGAACGAAATAACATCTGTATTACAAAATGGCAGTCATCAATCAGTAAGTAAGTCGATAAAGATAAATTTTCAACTGAAGTAACTCTGAAGATATCGTAGGTCTTAGCAAAGAAATTAAAAATTAGGAAGTATTTAATGTTAACATCAGAGCAACAACTATATTAATAAGAGCAAGTATTGGGATCCGAATCATCAAAGATTCATAGGATCCGAAAAGCGGAGAAACACAAAAATGTATAAAAAAAAAGTTAGTTATTACACCTACCTAGGTCAGAATGGGAAGGGACAGTTCGATTCATATAAACAGAGCGAGAGCAGAGTATATTTCAGGATAGTTTACGACCAGTTAACAACCAGTCAGCAAACCTTCTACTACCTCCTCATCACTCAGCCAGTCCGGTCTCTTTATATTTCTCTCGCTACCTAACTTCTATTTTACTGTATAGATCTTGCGGTTTATGTGTTCTATTCTCTAAACAGTGTTCAGCATATATTCTAATTTATTTATCTAAAATCCATTCTCTCTCCTTCTCACATTCATTATAAGCGGTATATTATTTTTGAGACATTTGTGTGACAGAATACCATTCGAAACACAGTAAGAATATAAACTCTTATACTCCGAATTACCATGCTAGTTGACGTTCAAAACAGTTTGTCAAAATATCCTGACGCATAGAAAGCTCAAAATCTATTGAAAACAACTAAAGGGGGCAGACAAAAAAAAAAAAAACACCCATTTAGTCAATCTAATATTGTTAATGTAATTATTATAATTTGTTATTATTACTATAAAATGTATGAACTAATAAGGAATTGCTAAGGTATTTTAAGTGTTGGAATTGAAGCCTCTCGCCTCTTTCTATTAACAATAAATTTATGGACAGTAAATATGGACATATTGAACTGAGAATTTTTTTATACATATTTTGTTAAGTTCATTTTGATTGCTTTGAATTTTTTTGAACCAATGCGAGTACAAACATCATTCAAGAGGCGGGGCTACCAGATGATAACATTCACTGCTAAGTTTGGGCAGTTACATGATATCAAAATAATAGTAATCAGAATTTTCTAAGTTATATAAAAAATGAAAAACTTTATAACTTACTCTCCAGCTCCAATAGAAAGTGACTCATTGTTTCCTTTGATAAAGTACATATTATCACCTGTCCAGTTATATACTTGGCAATCAGGTGCAAATCTAAAAAGGAGACTTTCACCAGTTCCATAGAAATGATCACTTACTTTCAACGAACACGAAGTCAATGCACCAAATACCTAAAATAATGTTAAGAAATTTTAAAAATTAAACAAGTAGAAAAAAATATTTGATAAGCAACAAACATTAATAAGGATTTTTCATTAAAAATTTTTAAATGCCTTACATAAGTTTATGGAAAAGTTTAGGTGAAGGTATATTGGTGGCAACAAAAAAATCGTATGGCAAACCGCCACATGAGGCTTACCGCATCTCACTACCATAAGCTATTCAAATTTACCACCATGAGGGGAGGGGGATCAAGATCCGCCTATCTCAACCCGTAGGAAATATGGAAGAAGAAGTAGGGGAAGTTCATATAATAAGGGATAGCAGGAGTCTTTACACAGATCTTCCAGGAAACATCATCACCAACACTCTGCCACTGCCATCACTATCTATATCAGACAGTGTACTTTTTTTTCTATGTATAACCCCACAAAAACTTCACCATACAGATTCTACAATATGATTTAGTTGGACAACTCATTTTTTTGGTTTTTTTGAAATGACATTTTAGAGAGAAACTTAACATCGCATCTCCCCCAGCACCCCAAAAAAAATTCTATACATGGAGCCGAATATATTTTATATTCCTATATAAAAGTGGAGCCGTTTTTGTATAGATTGCGAATAAATGAAAATAAAAATAATGTGGTATGGAACATGACGCGTTCAACTTTCTCCCTAAATTGTTTGCAATTTACATTAAGATTCTTCCAAAAAATGTTTTTTCAGATTTGGTACGTTCCATGGATAGGAAAACTTTCTCCAATCTGCTAATTTCCAATAAAGAACAGGAATCCTTTATAAAATTAAATTAATTGATATATATATATATATTTTCAATGAGAATTAAGAATAGGATGAGTTACTTACATTATTATCTGTGTCCTGAATAACCATAAGTATTGGACTTTCTACCCTAGTCATCTTACGATACATTGAATTTAAGGAAAATCCATGTTGTGATGTGCTGAATACCAATGTCCATACATAACCTGCACAATTTTAAATGTAATTAATAACAAAATGAATATAAATTAAAAAGTAAATAATTTTTTTTTTAAATTTAAGGTGTGTTAACATCTATCTATGGGATTGTGATGGATGCCAGAAATACAAAAATATATTTAATTTGAAATAATCAAAAATTTATGAAGAAAAATGTAACATTCGCTGCAAAAGCGACTATTCAGGTAGAAGACCACCATTGTCTTTTAGAGTTCATGAACCTTGTTAGCATTGTCTACCCCTTCTTCTCACTAGAGGAAGATTTGAACGAACAATTAGAAAAGATTCATTCCTTCAAGAACAGCCTGTTGTAGACATTCAAGCAGAACGCTTGTGTTTCGCTCTCTGCCAGTTCCACAATATATTAATAAGTTTATAATTTTTTTGCAAATAACTTGTAATTATTATTTTAATAGAATATATTTATTGTTAGCAGTGGTGTGTCCTACTTTCTTATTTCTGATACTTCTCTATCTTAAAACTTACATACGCACAAGCCCTTTCTCTAAACCGCTCGTGCTACACACTACCACCACTACTCTACAGCACATCACACCTACAACACATTTCAGGGTCCTTGGCGCCCGGAGCCTTCTCAGTGTACTGCCAGCCTCCGGACAGTGTTCTTTCGTTACAGACAACACTGTCCATGACCGGGCAGTGAACTGTAGAGGTTTCTAGGAAGAGAAAATCTAAGGGCAGCACAGCTGGACTTGATCCCAGAGCCTCGGCGTGGGTATCCAAGAAGCTAAAATCCCTTCCCCAGTAAAAATTAATTAAATGAGTACTAAAAAGTATGGTGTGAAACTTATTATTATGGATATTATTATAAAAAGTTAAAAATGACATTTGACAGAAGCGTGATCTTCCCAGTTACCTCAGTAAAAACAACTTATTCAAACAAAAGTAATAGGACTATCTATATATTTGTATAACAAAATTAACAGAAAATATTTGGTATAATTTATGAGAATCCCAGAAATTCAAAAAAAAAAAACAAACAACCCAAAATGTTCAATTCTAAAGCGACCTGTACACGGTTCGAATAATATTGTCAATATCAGTATTGACAGTATAACCATCAATACTCGTGCTAACCAATCACAATACGTGATCAATAGTATTGAAGTAACGAAGTTTGTGATTGATTAGCTCGAGTATTGATGGCTTTATTGTCAATACTGATATTGACAATAATATTGACCGTGTAGAGGCCGCTTAAAGGCGTAAGGATTTTCTTCAAACCAGGAATTTTTAGGCGCCACACATTTAATTGTTATTTATAGGATCATATTAATATGCGAATGACAATTTATAGCGAAGACAAATGATGCTTCTTTCCCAAAAATCCTATAAAATAAACACTTTTTTCCCCCTGAATAATGTTGAAAATAAAAGTTGTAGCTCTCTTTG
>JAAEAF010011531.1:0-23921 GCA_011037195.1 Triatoma infestans | reverse complement strand
TTTTCCCAGAGAAATGTTTGAAATAAAAGTTGTACATCTTTGTATGCGTAGTTTATTTACAAAGTTTCAAGAATATCGTCGAAGCTATGTTTGAGAAAACCGCGAAAAAGTGAAAAAAATCATTTAGTAAAGTGGTAAAGTAAACGCATTTCCGGTCATCAGATTTATTTCAAAACTCGGAATTTCTACAACACATCTAATTCTAATTAACATTATTTAGATGACGGAATTGTCTAATAAACTGAAATAGCACTTTAGTGGAAACCATAACCCCACTCTTCTCCCAAACGCATTTTTCCGGAAAAATTTTCAAAAACAGTTGTAGCTGTTTGTATGTGTAGTTGATGTAGTAAGTTTCAAGAAAATCATTGCAGTCATTTTTGAGAAAATGGCAAAAAGGTAAAAAAAACAACTAGTAAAGTGGTACTTCCGGTTGAGGGATTTTGACGTATTACGTATTGTCAGATCCCGTAGTGATAGCTAAACGGAATATCAAGTTTGAACATTCTACGGTTTTTCGTTTTTGAGCTATGCTGTTCACGTACATACATACATACACACTGACAAGACAGACAGACACGCACACGCACACGCACACACACACACACACACACACACACACACAGACCATTTGCCAAAAACCACTCAGGGGACCTCAAAACGGATAATTCCGGTGAAAACTCGAAAATTTGACACGATTACAATACTTCCCTTAGTAGGAGTAAGAGGAAGTAAAAAGTAGTTATGGCGAAATTATATATTTAACAGAAAAAAAAAATCGTGTAATTAACAATAATACAACTTCTCTTATTGAAATGAAAATAAACTGTATTTATACATTTTGCATGTTACAAGAGTTGACCATTATAACATTTTATGTATTAAACAAAAATTAATATTGAAGTAAAATAATTGAAGTAACATAAGACAATAGAAAAAAGAAACATAAAAGATTCATGGTATTTATTTAAAAGAAACACTTTATGAAATAAATTATTAAAGAATATTGAAAAATATATTAATTAATTCTCAAAAATAAAGGTAAGAATGAATGGAAGCCAATAAAGTTTATTCATTGAAAACAAAAGGTCTCAATTTCCAACTTTGTATAGTAAAATAAAAAATGCCTTTTAACTTTTTTTTTCACTATCTATTGATAAAATATCAGAGATTTGATGATCATTTGGAAGATATGGCAGTAAATAGTGTTTCCTATACGGCGAGTAAATTGGACAGCTTAGTAAGAAATGTTCCAGAGACTCTTCCTCAAGCATGTTACAGATTGTGCATATTGAACTGCTGTCCTATTTGTAATGGATACCTTTGTATCATACTCGCACCTCTTAGGCTCTAGAAACTCTGAGTTGGCTAATCACTCGCACTATATCTAATGTCTTAACTGTCTCTTATTGCAATTATTATGGTTCTTATTAACAAATTCTTTTCAAACGGGAATCCGGGGGTCTTGTCCGTCTAAAAAAACCATTTTCTAAGATAAGGATGTCCAAAACCGTCAGGTAAGGATGTCCATGCGGGCCGCAGGCAGCCCAGGTTGGCTCTGATTGCAGTCCAACATTCAGTTTTAAATTAAAAAAATAATAATAATAATTTTGCCAATATTTTTAATACTTTTTCGGATATACTTCAGATGTCTTTTGCCATCAAGAAGTGGGTGGAAATATTTCGGATAGACGTCTCGTTTTATTTAGGTTTCCAACAATACGATGCGACATTCTATTTTATTGTTGTATGTATGTTATTTACCCATTTTCAAATGAATTATATAAAGTTGCAATTTGACATTAAGTTTATCATGTCTGGGGAAATGTGATCATGACTTAACTGGTCTTTTAGAAGAATTATTTTCTTAGAGACAAATATATCCGCTTCACAATCATGTCTTAATTCATATCATCGCTTTTTGGCAGCATCTACATTTGTGGGGTAACTATTTTTTAAGAATGAAACTAATTAAGAGTAAAATTAGAAACAAAATATGTGGTGAATACGTAGGGAACCCACTGAGAATTTGGTAACTATTTCCATCAAATCAGCTTAAAAATATTGAGGTTTTATTACTAAGATATGTAAATATTTTATATTAGTAATCTCTAATCTGTAATAACACAATCTCCATCTTAAGCAGCCCTCAGACGATCAATAATATTGTCAATATTTCAGATATTGATACAAATATTGACAATATTATTGGCCGTATGAGGGCAATTATTGATATACTGTCAATATATTGACGGATTTTTGGGGTCCTGAAAAATACTCGTCAATATTTTATGTAGAGCTAGTCATATTGATGAAATATTGATCGTTCTGCGCGAAGTTCACAGTCTTGGTTAATTCATCTGTACCCATGGCGGAAAATGCATCGTCGCCGTTATCTTCCGACTCGCTGAATGAAGATGAAAATGTACGGGAAATATTGAAATACTTTATGAACACATACAGAGAATTGCCAGAACTGTGGAATACGTCATCAGATCTATATTCCAACAGAGATATGGAAAAAAGACTAACCAAATGTAGCAACTGTTCAGATATTTCCTGTTAGTATTCATCCTAAAGTAATTTTTATAATCAGCAGGTTCCTTTTGCCTAATATATTGTATAAGATTTAGGTGATTGAACTTTTTTCTTTTTGATATCCATTATTTTACCCAATGTCTTTTCTTCACTTTTTTCGCACCCACATGTGCCAAAATAATAGCAATACATGCTTTTTCGCTATTTTTCATTTTTAGCAGAAACTTCACATGCACAAATCATTTCACAACTAAATATTGATTGTAAATGTATTGACCGTGTCAGGGCATTTTCAATATATTGATGAAATATTGACAATAATATTGATCGTTTGATGGCCGCTTTACACAGCAATCGTAGCTCTTATGACTTGAATAACAAAACAGCGGATTTCAGGAAATTTTCTACGGACGTTTCTTGGCTCATCAACTATTGTTAGTGTTTGTATTTTAAGTGTGTACCTAAGCAGTAGCAGCTCGTAGATTGTCACAAATATAAAGTAAATTAAAATTTAACTTAGTTAAATAGTACTGCGCATTTTAAGTATTTTGGATTATTTCAATAAAATTTGAGTTAAAGTGTACATTAAGTACCGACCTTGAAATATTCTGTAAAATTAGATACTCCTGATTTCACCCAAGAGATTACACAATTTTCCTTCTCAAAAAAAGTAGGCATTACTGGAAGAGGTTTCCTGTCAAGCGCTCAAAGAGTTCTCGAAAATACTATGGTTAGAAATTGTTTATAAGCAACGAGTGACTGGGTCCCACTTGAATTGCATGAAAGAGATATTGTGAAACGTTCAACCATCTGTGAATTGCTGCTGCAAAGACAAAATCGAATATTGACTGACGATATTCATGGAAAGAAGATAAATGCTATGTGGGATCAAGGTAGGATCAAGTCGGTGTAGGTAGCTGCTGCAACCGGATTAACCCATCAATGCTGAACGGTACCGAAGACAATATTTACTCCATTTGAAATATGCACTCTCTGCCCGCAATAAAGCAAAAGATATGACAAGAGTACTCTCCTTTATAACAAAGCTAGACCACGAGTTACGAAACCTGTGACTAACTGCGTCAGGATTTCTTCAGAAAATCACATATAGAATCACATGTTCTTTTGTTGATGCGCATGTAGACGGAATTTTTTTTTTTTTTAAGAGAAATAGCCAAGCATCTCCTTGTATCTTATTGAGGGGTAAGTTCATGCAGCACTATCTTACATTCACATTTTAGCCTTCCCACAGTATAACTAATTGTGCCTTTAGATATTACCAGTTCTACAGCAAATGCACGAGTACTTGTGTTGGATTCTATTCGACAGCGTCTCGTAAAGCCTCATCAACGTCACATTAAGGTTGCCCTGATCTTGACTTTCTTTCTGAAGTAAAACCACTATTAAATTTTTGTAACTACAGATCTTACCCTTCGGTTTCGCATAAAACCCGCGTAGCTCCAGCAGGTGTATACTGTTTTTTCCAGTAGTACATAAAATTCTGGTTAACTAAAAAAGCTCGCAATTGAACTGACTATTTGAAAAGAACATAATATGTATAAGGAGAAAATCTTCGAGGCATTTAAATGGGATCGCCATATTGCTGTGCTCTTTCAAATTACTATTTATTTCGTCTGCGACAGCGTATTATTTCCGTGCAGCATTTTCGTAAATATCTAAAAATGGCTCAATGACAGAATCACCTCCAAAGAATCTGCATTTTTTTCCTACCATGGAATCCAATTTTTTTGCCAGAACGGTGAGAAAAGATTGCAGCTTCCAACAAACACTAGTTTCAATCACATATTATGTACAGTTCTTCTTTTCAATAAACATGAGTTTGTGTGACAAAAACAGCGAGTATTGATTATTATTATTATTTGTCTTTGGGGAGGGAAACCCTACGCTCTCCAAAGCCTCACTAGGCCCATATAGCTACCC
Source organism: Triatoma infestans (assembly GCA_011037195.1). Classification (NCBI taxonomy): domain Eukaryota; kingdom Metazoa; phylum Arthropoda; class Insecta; order Hemiptera; family Reduviidae; genus Triatoma; species Triatoma infestans. Next base: position 19,442 of record JAAEAF010011531.1, on the reverse strand, counting down.
AAGAAAAACAACAACAAACCGGGTCTATAACAAAAATCCAGACCCGGATCTAATCCATCTAAGATTCACCGCAGTCCGAATAAATCGGACAATAACCTTAAGCGGAAACCCCAAGCTCTTCCACAGACATCCTACTCCGACCAAAGGTCCTGAATCTAATTTCCTCACAACCTAAGCAATCAGTCATAAGATGGATGGGTGTTCCTCCTCAGTCTCACAGACTACAAAATGGATCCGGCATGAACCCCATTATGTAGAGATATCTCATTAAGCCGCAATGTCCAGTAAGAGATCCAACCAGATATCTGAGAGCGCTCCGTGAAAAACACAGCAACGTCTCACTAATGGCCTTGTCCGGACCCCCGATGAGCATTTTGGACTGCCGAAAACCAACTGAGCTCATCCATAAGGATGAATGCTGTGAAGCGGTCCATGCTGGAAGCCAGACAGTTATGTACCAAAAGACACGCCAACTGCAGGCTCGGGACCAATGAAAGGAAGAGAGACGCCTAATTTGGCAAACCTATCCACCTCCTTATTCCCAAAAATAGCCATGTGACCTGGGACCCAGACTAGAAGCACTTCCTTCAGAGAAGAAAGCTCTTCCAGTCTTTTAGAACATTCTAACACCAACCTGGAAGTGAAGACATATGAACTCAGCGCCTTCAGCGCAGCTTGGCTTTCCGAGCAGATACAAACATCTTTTAAGTTAGTGTTACGTACCCTCTCATCCAAAACACAAAAAGAATAGCATAAACCTCAGTCTGGAAGAGCGTGGACAATTCACCAAGAGATACTGTCAAATGATCTTCGGTCTCAAAAAGACCGCAGCTCCAGACCTACCATCCATTCTGGAACCATCCGTGTAACACCGGAAGTAATTATCAGGTATTATGCGAGACGGACCCAATCTTGACCATCTTCCCTAGAAGGTAACCTGACACAGTAAGAATGGTCGAAAACAAAAGTCTTCAGCATTCTATCAGAAAGAAAACCTGTAACAGGAACCTTCAAAAGCATCTCGCGATGGATGGTACAGTGGCCATATCGCTTACCCTGCCAAAAACCTGCCTGTTTAATTCTATAACAGGCTTTCATTGCCATAGTTTTCACCTCTACAAAGAGCGGTGGAATTCCTAATAAAGTCTCCATTGCAGCTGTAGGCGTGGTCCGCATCGCACCGGTCACCGCCAGACAAGCCAAGCGTTGAATATCCTCAAGCAGCAGTCTAGCGGATCTTATCTCAATGCGACGCCACCACACCACAGCCGCATACAACAACCTAGGTTTAATAACCATACCATAAATCCAAAACATCATCTTGGGAGTAATCCCCCAATTTTTACCTACGATTCTTCGACATTGCCAAAAGGAAATAATTGCCTTTTGATGCTGTGCCTTAACATGTTCCGACCAATTTGATTTACTGTCAAGAACCACCCCAAGAAACTTCACCGATTTGCAAATCTGAACAGAAGTTCCTAATAACCTAGGAGGTTTTAATCCTACGATCTTCCTCCTATTAGTAAATAAAATCACCTGGGTCTTACTGGGATTAATTGAAAGACCCTTATCCTGAGTCCAATCATATACCATGTTGAGGGCACTTTGCATTAAATCTGCGATATTACAGCGACTATTACTTCAAACACCAATATTTTGCGATTTTGTGGGGGGGGGGGCTTAGCGTGAGATATAGCGAAACATGGTTGATGAATAATAAGTTAACGAAAATCTGGTAACATTCTGAGAGGAAGTAACACTAACGGACATAATCCAGAATCAAGTGAAACGATTAAGAAAAACGTTTAAAGTGCTTAAGATTTTTTTTTTCGTTTTCAAAATTCTTTAAATTATCCCAGTTTCAAAATTAATCATTCCAAAAATTGTTAAAAGCAATTTTAAATCGTCTTTGTTTTTTGTTTAACTAAAAATAAAAAATAAAACTACCTCAAGTTGTTGGTGTAATAAATCTTTTTATTACAAAATAACATTATTAAAATTACCTTCCTGTCTTTATAATAAAGAAAACAAAAAAAAAAAAGAAAAAAAATCCTTTGAATTGGCCGACACCGCCTACAATTTCTCTTTGTAGTTTTACCGACTTTAAATACTAGTAAAAACTGGAAGTAGTTTATTTGTTTTAAATATTTTAGTTTATTTTTATTGTTACATATACCAAATATAAAAAACTGAAACACTATACTAGTATGCACTTGTAGTAGATGAAACTATTACATAAGTAAAAATCGTTATATTGTATCCAATCTATCCCAACTTATTTTCATAAACTTCCGGTAGTTTGTAGTAAGGAACTTCTTACAAACTCGTACTACATTGGTGGGGAGATTCATGGCTGTTTTTAATGTACTTGTTTAAAGACCTTTGAGAAACTTCAAATGACTGTTATTGTGTTTGTGCTGTCTGCCTATCATTATTACCAGAGAATGTGTTTTTTTTTTGTTTTGTACAAACCACATCAAAGTGAAAACAATTGTGTATAAAGTGTGCACAAATATATTTCTTTTTCTTTTTTCTACGATTTACAATGTTGTATTGCACTTTGTAAACAAAGGAGGACTTTACTGGGTTAAAATTATGCCGCCTTCTTCTATGATGTTTTATGACGACACTATACAGTGGCCAAGTTTTTCCACCAGTGCTGACTGTATATAGTATTTGTAACCATAACATATGTTTACTTACATTCTATTTACTAACTTTGGTACACTTCCGGTGTTTGTTTGTTGTTTTTTTCGCAGATCAAGAACTCGTTACAAAATTAAATATTACCAGAGACAGATTAGTGACAACAGCTTCTTTTAGTTTCTTTTATTTAATATATTTACTGAACAAAATAGGACGTTTCATCCTTGGCAGAACAAGCCAAAAGACATATAACAAGCTGAAGATGACCTCATTAGGTAGAAACAACCTATTTTGTTCAGTAAACTAATAAATAAAATTGTGAAGACTAGAAGGAGTAGTTGCCTCTAATAATGAGAAATTCAACCTCCTCATTAATACCAGTTTCTTAGTTATAAAATTAATTCACTAATTAAACTCACTTTTAAAGATTAGGATTTTGTTATCAAAAACTGTCGATGCACAGCCCCCACTAAAATAGAATGTAAAAGAAAGGTTGCAACTTAGACGAAGCTAAATCAGTATGTATCTATCATTGATTAATGGGGGGGGGGGGGTATATAATAAAAAGAATGACCATTTTTTATTAAAAAATCAATTCTGAATTTTTTATTAATGTTCAAAATATAGCCCATTGTGAGTGACTGTTGTAAGCCATCTTTCTGCCAGCTGTTGGATCTCTCAGTTTGGAATCAAAAAACTCCCGCATTCCAGTTTATTATTAAATTTTCTCCCGCAGGAAAGAAAGTATGCCTTGAACCGAAAAAACATGATAATCAGATGGGGGTAAGTCTTTGGACTATAGGGTTGATATAAAAGAAGTTCAATGCCATCAAGTTCTTCAATGTTTTTCTTTGATCTGAGAGGAAAATATGTGGTCAAGTTTTATCTTGCTCGAACAAAACTTGTTTGCAATTGACTAAAAGTGGGGATAACTCTGGGCCATTTTTGAGTATATTCTATCTAGTTGTTAAAAAAGTTGGAATTCATGGAAAGGAGCTATCAGGAACGAATTCGTGATGAATAGTTTCAGAAAAAAAACACACAAAAATCTACTTTTTCTCAAATTATCTTGTATCAACCGGAAATGCCATGATCTCACCATTGACTCCCTACGTCAGGATTTTTTCAGGAAATCATACGTCACTGTTCTTTTGTAGATGTGCGTGTAGACGGATTTTTTCATTTTTTTTTTTTAAGAGAAGTAGGTAGGCAAGCATCTCCTTGTATCTTGTTGAGGTGGTAAGTTCATGCAGCGCTTATCCTACATTTTACTTTTTACCTTTCCCATAATACTGAGGTGGCGGCTAATGGTATATTTAGACATTACCAGTTCTGCAACATACGCACCTGTACTTGTGGTTGGATTTGATTGGACAGGTTCTCGTAAAGCCTAAACAACGTCACGTGAAAGCTACCCTGAACTTGTCTTTCTTTTTAAAGTAGAATCACCACTATCAAATTTTTGTAACTAACAGATCTTATATTTCGATTTCAAATAGAACATGCATAGCTTCAGTAGCTCTACACTGTTTCTTCCAGTAGTATGTAAAATTTTGGTTAACTAAAAAAGCTTACAAATGAACTGACTATTTGAAGGGAACATAATATGTATAGGAACATCTACAGGTCCAAAGGTTAACATAATATCTGTTTGTATACATCAGGAGAATTAGGATTTAGAATACATAACAGTGAAGGGCCCACGAAGTCTGAAAACAAATCCTGTCATATTTGAACATTTTGACGTTAGAAAAATTAACTTTACTCATTTGGGAAGAAGAAATCAGAGCATCTTTGTTCATGAGGGAATCTCTGTTCCCCAGATAAACAAATTATAACTTTAGTATTGAATAGAGGGCTCTAATCCAGAGGAGTTACAGCAATATATCCTCCAGGTTCTGAAGTGTATCTCAGAAATCCATTCCTTTGAAATGTAATTGGTGTGGTGTTGTAATTGTTGTATGTTTGTAGTAGCACGAGCGGTTTTAGTAAAAGGGCTTGTATGTATATATATACCTGGGCACTCGGGTCACAGAGGCAATGAGGCGGCGGACCGCCTGGCCCGGGAGGGTTCAATGGGAACGCTTATCGGGCCGGAGCCGTTCTGTGGTGTCTCAAGATGCCTCAGGAGTGCATCCATTAAGCTATGGATGCAGGACCGATCAAGGGAATGGTGGGTCAAAACTCCAGGCCAGAGACAGGCGAAAAAGTTTATCTATAGCTACTCGCCCAAGCTAACTGCAGAATTACTCCAACTAGGCCGGGTGGCCATAAGGATAGCAGTTGGCATTCTCACTGGCCACTGTAGATTAAATAAGCACATGCATCGCATGGGCCTGGCAACGGATAGCCTGTGCAGGTTTTGTCAGGAAGAAGAGGAGACGGCACTGCATGTGGTATGTCAGTGCGAGGGGCTGGTCTGGCTAAGGTACCGCCTCTTTGGTAAAGAGAAGCTGGTGCCAACAAGCCTCAGCCAGGGCCCTCTCTCGGACCTATTAAGTCTTCTAAGGCAAGCAGGACTCGAGAGGGTGCTCTGATGGCGGGTGCTCTGATTGACCACCTGGGAGCCCCCCCCCCAATTCCACAGTTCGGTTAAGGACAGGATAGGGGGAGGGTCTCCAACTAGGGGGGTGCCACAATAGATCCTTGGGGTGTCGCGGTGGCGTAGGCTGAGTAGCCATTCCCCCGGTAGAATCTATCTATCTATCTATGTATATATATGTTTATGACAGTGAAGTATCAGAAATAATCAAGAGAGCACCACTGTTTTTGATATAAATATATTCTCTAAATGAATTTAAATGGTTTACAATATTCACAACTATATCTTAATAATTCAGATGTATATCTGGAATAAATGCATATCTCTAACACAGGCACTGAGTTTGAGAGAGTGATGCCTGAAGCAAGTGTTCTGGCTTTGAAAGCAGAATGCAGACTGTCTTGAAGGAATGCCCTCTCTAGCAGGGGATTTTCTTTTACCTAACGGGTTCTTGTACCTTTGTTTCATTAATTGCAATGAACTTATATTTCAGTACCTGACTCTAAATACGCTCTTTTTGAAGGTAAATTCACTATTTATTTTCCAAAACTGCTTCACTTAAATATTGTCAAAAATTCACTCAACTATTTGAGTTTTTCAAAACTATTATTTTTGCATTTATTTCTTACACTACACCTTGATTGAATCTAACAGTAAAATTAACGTTTTATGGCTTTTTGGAAGTTTCAAATGAGCAAGCTCTATTTGAATTACATTTCTGTCTTTTGAACTTAGATAAACACTAAGCCAAGATCTGTTTGAATCAAAAAAAAAAAAAGAAGAAAATAGTTATAGTGCATGCCGCTAATATAGTTACAGAAAACATTCTAGAGAATGGCATGAAACAATACCGACCAGGGGAAAAGAGGAAAGTGTAATAGCCAAGTTTTTAAACAATCACCTCACGTAGAAAGCTCAATATAAACAGTTGTAACAACTGTACTACAATCACTTTGAAAAACTATAAACAATTTTCTAGTATTGTGTTGAAAGATGCAAGAATATTCTTCTCTTCTACGTTTTAAGTAATAGTTTTCATGATTACTATTGTATTGTTCTCAAAACAGAGTAAAGTAAAAGAATAAAAAAAAACACTAATGCTTTCAATTGTTTTACATAGATCTGCCTCACTCGCTCTCTCTCGCTCTCTCTCGCTCTCACTCTCTCTCTCTCACTCTCTCTCTCTCTCTCTCTCAGACACTATAATACATTTATATTACTTACATATTTATAAAGAAGGCAGTAGCATAATTCATCGCTTTCATCACTGTAAAACTACTAAATCTTTTTCTTTCACTATGTTTATCGAATCAGAGTCGATTGTTTGAAAGTAACTTCCGGTCACTAATATTTCTCTGATATTGTTTTCACTATTCTCGCATTAATTCAAAACTGATATATAATAATAATAATAATAATAATAATAATAATAATAATATTTTATTTAAAAATTTTACATTCAGAAAGATTAATACATAATATTTACAGCTTGGAATTATATCCGTCAGCCGGAGAAAGATGTTACAAACATTTTATCAAAAATACTATTCCTTTAATAAAAGATATTTTCTTGTTTACTGTAATACATGAGAAAATAAAATATTCATACTGCAAATAAAATAAAAAATACATAAATACAAAATACTGAAAAAGTAAAAACTATTCTGAAACTTTACATTACTATACAATATTAAAATTAATGATGAAAAGGTTACTGAGAAATATTAATAGAACAAATTAAGTGAAAAATTGAAGAAACAAAAACGAGTATCCCGTGGAAAACAAACCAAAACAAAAATTATAAATTATATATATATTTTAATAAAAAAAACACAAGTCAAAAGTTAAATTCCTGCACAAGCTGGTGCCGATACTGCCAGGCAGATCGAGCAAAATTAATAAGCCTCTTACAGTTACAAGCATTAAGAAGGGCTTGCAAAGAGTGCAAAGTTAGTAAACGTACTCCGAGATAACGTAAACGAAATTCTGCGAGAATAGGGCAAACTGCTAAAAAATGTACAATATCCTCCCTAGTATTGAGGTTACATAAGGAACATCTCTTTCTTATCTCCTCCTTATCCGCCCAAGGCGTACAATTTAAATATAATAATTCGCCCCTCATTTTAAATAACCACCTCATCTCTTTTAAGTGCAATGACGAGGACTGGCGGTCAAAGGAGAATAATTTACAGCTCATATCTAGCTGTTTATAGTAAATAAACCTCGAGGACGTACTTATGCACAACGCAGACTCCTCCCGATGCACCAATCTTATCTTATCTAACAAAACTGATATATACATAATATATTTATCAAATATCCGCAATTATTACAATTTCACCGTATTTTTTTAGGTTCGTATTTCTTTTTACTTTTATTTACTTTCTCAATTCTTGAATCTGGGTGCAGAAATATCACTTGTGAATTTAGTTTGAAAATATTGTCTTATTGAAAAAAAAATAATCACAAATACAAAATTTTGAAGAGTTATTTTTTACTTTCTCTTAATCCTAGTAAGAGGAAGTACTGTAATCGTGTCAAATTTTACATATCAAGTTCACCGGAAATATCCGGAAATAACCTGAGTCCAAACAAGTGTTTTTTTGCAAATGGTCTGGTGTGTGTGTGTATGTGAACAGCATAGCTCAACAATGAAAAACCGCAGAAAGTTGAAACTTGATATTCCATTTAGGTATCACCATGGTATTTGACAGTACGTTATCTGTCAAAATTCCACGACTGAAAGTACCACTAGTTTTTTTGTTTTGTACTTTTTTGCGTTTTTCTCAAACATGGCTCAGAAGATTTTCTTTAAACTTGTTACATCAACTACACATACAATATGCTACAATTTTTATTTGAAACATTTCTCTGGGAAAATTCATTTAAGGGTAGTTATAAGGGAGGGGTGGAATTAGGTTTTTTTCTAAAGTGCTATTTCAGTTTGTTAGAGAATTCTGCCATCTAAATAATGTTAATTAGAATTGAATATGTTGTGGAATTAACGATTCTGAAAAAAAATCGAATAACCGGAAGTGCGTTTACTTTACCACTTTACTAAATGATTTTTTTCACTTTTTCGTAATTTTCTCAAAACTAGCACTGACGATTTTCTTGAAACAACGTATATAAACTAAACATACAAAGATCTACAACTTTTATTTGAAACATTTCTCTGGGAAAATTCATTTAAGAGCACTTTTAGGGGAGGGTTTTTTTTTTCTCTAAAGTGCTATCATAGTTGATTATACAATTCTATCATCCAAACAAAATTAATTAGAAATAAATAGATGGCTCAAATTCAGTTTCAAGAATATTATGAAACCGGAAGTTCGCTTTTAATGAACAGTTTTCGACAAATTTCATTGAATTTGGTACACAAACTATAAAATTTGTCAATTATCATTTTGAGAACTGGAGTAAGAGAAAGTTGTGTGAGTGTTTCACACCAGTTTTTTTTTTTTACCTTCTTTTACTGCTAGTAAGAGGAAGTGCAGCGATCATCTTAAATTTTCAAAATTGATTTTTTACCGGAAGTAAAAAAAAATTGTTTAGCGAATAGTCAATGTGGGTGTGAACAAAATATTTCAAAATCAAAAATGGTTGGGAGCTCAAACTTAGTATTCCCCGCAGCATGGGCAAAATTCATAAACCGGAAGAAAGATTTTCGCAATTTTCTCGAAAATGGCTCCAACGCGATTTTCTTTAAACTTCGAATACTACCTGCACATATGTATACCTATCACATTCATTTTGAAACAATTCCCCCAAAAAAATCGATTTTATTTTCCGGGGGAATTATCACTTCAGTAACAGCGTATGGTTCTGCTACCTATACAATATTAATATACATTAGTAGCATCAGAGGCATTTTTCGTGGTAGCCTGTGCTTCATTTTGTGGTCATCGACCGGTTTCGGGCGTTCGCCCATCTTCAGGATGCGTTTTTTAGACAGTGTGACAACAACCACCAACATTACATTAGTAGCATTTTCAGAATTCCAAATTTGAAGAAACTCGGTTAGCAAGAAATGCGATTTTATAGAATAGGTTTTTCGTCTAGGTTTGTTTGGATTTTTACGAAAATGACTATAATGATTACCTTTACACTTGAATACTATTTTCTAATTAATTTTTCTTATTTTTAATTAATTTTTTTTTGGATGATAGAATTGAATAATCAACTATGATATCACTTTAGAGAAAAACATAACCCCACCCCTCCTACAAAAGTGCCATTAAATGAATTTTCCTAGAGAAATGTTTTAAATAAAAGTTGTAGATCTTTGTATGTTTAGTTTATATAATACGTTTCCAGAAAATCTTTGGAGCTATTTTTGAGAAAATCGCAAAAAGTGAAAAAATCATGTAGTAAAGTGATAAAGTAAACGCACTTCCGGTCATCCGATTTTTTCAAACTCGGAATTTCAACAACATGTTTAATTCTAATTAACATTATTTAGATGAAAGAATTGTTTAATAAACTGAAATAGCACTTTAGACGAAACCTAACACCAGCCCTCCCCCATAACTGCCCTTAAATGAATTTTCCCAGAGAAATGTTTCAAATAAAGCTCTTTGTATGTGTAGTAAACATACCAAGTTTAAAGAAAATCGTCGGAGCCATTTTTGAGAAAATCGCAAAAAAATTAAAAAAAGAAAAAAAGAAAAAGTAAAGTGGTACTTCCGGTTGAGGAATTTTGACAGATGACCCCACTGTCGGAATATCAAGTTCATCAACTTTCTACGGTTTTTCGTTTTTGAGCTATGCTGTTACATACACACACACACACACCATTTGCTAAAAACCACTTTTTTGGACTCAGGGGACCTCAAAACGGATATTTCCGGTGAAAACTCGCTATCGAAAATTGACACGATTACAATACTTCCTCTTACTAGGAGTAAGAGAAAGTAAAAAAAAAATTAAAATCACCTTATTTTTTACTTCCATGTAATTAACCTTTTTTTACGGACCAAGGCACACACATTCGTTCTTGAGGGAGAAAAGTTCTGATATACATCGAATAAAATCCAAAACCAGAAATGAAAAGTATTAGCAATCTCATAAGCTTGGGAACAATACAAATTGGAGCTGAAACGAAAATCCGAACCTAGGTATGACGATATACTAATGTGTCTTTAAATACCAAAGGATAAGAGCAAATGGCGGTCGCTGAAGTTGGCGAATGGAGGTGCTGCATGAGTAAAACGGAACAAGTCTAAATTCAATTCAATTTAATTAAAAATAAATTCAGATGGATATTTTTTAAGAATATTTTCTGTTATATAAAAAAACCGGTTTGCCGTAAAACCTTTAACGAGCAAACTAAAAATATATTTTATTTTAATATAACCTATGATATTGCCTACAATTGCAATCAACGCTGCCCGGTGGGTAGCTACTATTGCACTAGTTGGGTCATATTATTAAGAAAAACGTAGCTTGTCGGAAATAACGGAACGCAATTGACACTGCGAATTGGGTAGCGTCAACATCAAGCAACGCTTGATGAAATAATTCTTTTTTAAAAACGGATTTATTAATGGTAATTAAATAATAAGTATGCAAATATTGTTATTATTATTTTTTATCATAAAATTAAAAATTAATTTTTGTTGTTATTTTCTGGGGGTGCTGCAGTGTTGCAATGCTTATGCACTAGCTGCCACTGATAAGAATCGATTTCATGGAATTAATCATCAAGTTCTCAAAATGAGCGATAAAAAAAACACATCTTAAAAAGAAATTAGCAATTTCAATCAGCTTGATATAGTCGCCTATAAGCGGATTATTTCATATATTATAAAAAGAAATAAAATAAGTTTCTTGTTTTTAGTATTTATTTAAAAAAAATCAACATTACCACTAGCCACCATAAAATATTATTTAATAATTATTTCCTTACCAACATAGTTTTTTTTTAAATCTAGCAAAAGTAATAGAAGTAGTGGGGAATGTAATTATTTTGAAAATTATTACGCGCAGTTGGTAATAATGGAGGTTTTCATGATGTAGTGGTAGTTGGTAATACTGGTCGGTCCATTATACTATATTTTATATATATATATAGCAATAATAATAATAACAGAAAGATATGGTTGCTAAGTCCGTAATAGCATGGAAGTATAATTATTAATCTGTTCACTGTTATGGAGCGGGGCACCCCACCCCCATGGGCAGTACTGTTAAAATATCATAATTACCACATTTTGATTGGTTTATATATGGATATACGTTATAAAATTATTATCTCACTAGTATAAACATATGATAGTTAAATGGCATATCATTCTATTCCACTGCTATCATTTATCGTAAAAACAAAATAGAGTGAAAAATTATTGCTTCACAACTATACACATAGTTGGCGGGTTCGCCAGCGGACTCGTGCTCTACTCACACGGACATACACAGGCACACACACACACGTAAAAAAATATACATATCCGTTTACTACAACCGCGCTTATTAAAGTTTTTGCAGTCGCGAACCCGGTTTTAAAAAAAAAAAAAAAATGAATGCGTCCACCATGAGAGGATTCCGCACTATGTATAAAGTTTACTTAACACATAATGTACACACACAAAAAAAAAAATTATTACTTATAAATGTTGAATGAAATTTATTTTAAAACAATTTCTTTGGCACGGTTACAATATATAACTAATAAATGCGATATTAATGTGAAGGATCAGCTTTGTAATAGACACAGGTAATAATTAATTCACTGCTGATTGTCCGATAATGCGGTACGCAAATCATTTTCAATGTTTTCTCGATATTTGGACACGAAGAATTCGTTAATGCCGAAAATGCTTGCTCATGTTTGATAATGCCAATAATGCTAATAATGTAAAGTAATGTCAATTTTTTTTTTTTTTTTTTTTTGGCGTCAAACAATGTTAAATTAGATGCTGGGGACGAGGTTGAAAGCACTTAATTTACTATCAATATTTTTTTTTTATTGTGGTGGTTGGTTCCGCAGAGCTGGAAAGCATCAGACACATTTTCCGTGGTATCGACTTCATTTTGTGGTCATCGACGGTTTCGGGCGTTCGCGCATCTTCAGGATGCGTTTGTCAAATAGTGTGATAACACAGACTTGCACAGAGCAAATTCAGTTTACACACGCCTGGAGATATTTATGTTTTAAATAGAAATTATTGCTTCTTATGTTTATATTCTCAAACAAGAAAAGCTCCTCAAAACTAAATCTGCAGAAAAAAAGAATTGGATTGGTTCACAATATCGTGATCAGATTTTGGAGAGAAGATTGTGATGAAATAGTTCACTTAATAGATTATTAATTAACCCAGCAGATTCTTCACGTACAGTTCTTCACAAGACGAATGTAACAAGATTACCTGCAAGCGGACAAATGAAGACAACATTCCTTGATGGTTTTGCATTGTCTCTTGGTGGCGTTTGATGAATCTTTCTAATAACTACTCTGGGAGCTAGTAATTTAAGGAATCTTCTCAATTTCTTTTTAACTTTACAATTTTTTTATTATACTGATGGGTCTTATGTGACAAAGAGAATTTGTTTCACACCCTGAGAGTGAATGAGAATCTTTTTTCTCACATGTGAATGAATTGGACTGAGAAAACTAAGAATGGGACGAGTTGACATCGATCAGATTATCCTATCCTCTTTTTTTATTATCTGTGAGGAATACCAGGAAGAGAGGATTTGTGTGTGTGTGTGTGTGTGTGTGAATGTGTATTTGGGTGTTGCGAGGATGCTAGGAGGCTTTAGCCAGGGGGCTAGTGGATATGGATTTGGCTGTGTTCGCTCTATAGCGTCTGGATTGTTTATTGAGGGGATACTATCCCATCCCTTTATACTCCCTATTACTGCAGGATTACGATATATATATATATAGTAATAGTAGAATTATAGCGGAATACGGTCCAATCCTGGCCGACTATCCCTTGCCAACAATGTTCTCAACTTCAGTATTTGTTTTGTGCTAAATATACTAGGTTCGCACACAAACAAAAACCACACACACACACACACACAGACTACATATTATTATAGTGTTTAGATTCTAATGAACACTCGTTTTTACCAAACAAACTATACAACATAATCATTAGGGTGTAGCAAGCATAAGTAACCAATTAAATAAGGATTTAAAACCAATTGTAGTGTTTATATAGATATAGTTGGCACTGCATTTTGTATATATATAAATGAGTATGTGTGAATGTATGTATGTATGTGTGTATTTGTGTGTGTATGTGTGTAATTCATTTATTTTTAAACTAACTATAAAAGATCTCAAAGAAAACCCTTGTTGGCTCCGCCTATAAACTGCACTAAGTTCTATTGCTATTTAATTCTAAGTTTTCTTTGCCAGAATATTATTTTCCCATTAATCTGGATTTATTTTAACCCTGATTTCCTTATACACCAAATTTTCTGCTAATTTTGCTTAAACTTGGCTATAGGATGTTGTACTGCTGTAAATGAAGCTAACGTGATCCTGTGAAGATCATTTTGTGATTTGAACGCAGTATACTGGCAAATTTTCAAATACGTCACCACATATATAATTTTTGTAACGTATCCATTCAAATAACGAAAGATCGTAGAATTTAAACTTGGATTTTTTTTATCACTAAGAGATAAAACGTGAATCGTAAGTAACTATTTCCGGCAGAAAGGATGAGAATGACAGTCCAGTGTGAAGAGAAGTTTCAGTAAACGGTTTTGAATGAAATATTGTACTGGATTATGGACAATTTTCTGTTGAGGTGATCGATTTTAATGTGTCATGGTGAATTAGTAGCAAATTTAAAGAATTTATTACTTTCTCTTACTCCTAAGTAAGAGGAAGTATTGTAATCGTGTCAAATTTTCGATATCGAGTTTTCACCGAAAATATCCGTTTTAAGGTCCCTGAGTCCAAAAAAGTGGTTTTCTAGCAAATGGTGTGTGCTGTGTGTGTGTGTGTGTGTGTGTTTATGTGTGTACGTGTGTATTGACAGCATAGCTCAAAAACGAAAAACCGTAGAAAGTTGGCAACTTGATATTTAGGTATCACCATGGCATCTGTAATCTGTCAAAATTCCTCAACCGGAAGTACCACTTTACTAGTTGGATTTTTTACTTTTTGCGATTTTCTCAAAAATGGCTCCGACGATTTTCTTTAAACTTGAAATATCAACCACATATTCAAAGAGCTACAACTTTTATTTGAAACATTTCTCCGGGAAAATGCAATGAAGGGCACTTTTGGGGGAGAGGTGGAGTTAGGTTTCCATCTAAAGTGCTATTTCAGTTTATTAGACAGTTCTGTCATCTAAATAATGTTAATTAGAATTAAATATGTTGTTGAAATTCCGAGTTTGAATAAAATTGGATAACCGGAAGTGCGTTTACTTTACCGCTTTATTAAATGATTTATTCTCTTTTTCGCAATTTTTCTCAAAAATGGCTTCGACGATTTTTTTGAAACTTCATATATAAATTAAACATGCAAAGATCTACATCTTTTATTTAAAACATTTCTTTGGGAAAATTCTTTAAAGGGCACTTTTAGGGGAGGGGTGGGGTTATGTTTTTCTCTAAAGTGCTATCATAGTTGATTATACAATTCTATCATCCAAACATAATTAATTAAAAATAAATAGATGGCTGAAATTCAGTTTCAAGAAAATTAGTAAACCGGAAGGGCGCTTTTACTGAACAGTTTTTTCAGTTGTCGACGAATTTCATTCAAATTCGGTACACAAACTATGAAATTTGTCAATTATAATTTTGAGAACTGGAGTAAGAGAAAGTTGTGTGAGTGTTTCACACCAGATTTTTTTGGGATGGTCTGGAGTTTCTTAATATTTCTACTACCTACTTAGCCTCCAGGCGATTAGAGACTGAAGTAACATTGGTCTGACGATTTTGTAAAGTAGGAGTTTAGTGAAAGTAACGGGAAAAATGGTTTTATAGTAATTTTCCCAGAATTTTCTTTGTCCTGTAAGTGGATGGAGAAGTTCAATTTGTTGTCCAGAGTAACGGGAAACTTACCCGCAAGGGGTACTCTGTTGCATACAATTACTTGGGGAGTAGCGACCCAACGGGTTACCACAGCTCAGTACTCCATGCACTTATACTCATTGAACAGTACACAATACACTTAAACTCTTACACTCTACAATTTACAGACAAAGACAAACACTGTACACAAACTAGGGTCTCCTTGCCTAGTTAATTGTGCGAAAGCCAAGAAAGAAGGAAGGGATTAGCTCAGTGGTAGCGCGCTAGACTAGCAACGCGGAGGTCACGGGTTCGAATCCAATATGATGCCCTTAGATTTTTTTTCCTAAGAGCCCCTACAACTTACTGCCCGGTGATGGGCAGTGTTGTATGTAGCTAGAGAACGCTGCTTAGAGGCCGGCTGTGCATTGGAGAAGGCTCCGGGGTGCATAATAGATCTTTCAAGGTCGCAGTGCAATAATCCTCTGCAACAATTTACAAATCCACAACGGGAAACTTGACGTTGTCTGTCCAAAGGAACAAAGTCCAAAAGTGTTCAATATGTCTGTTATTTATAGGTCTACGTTTAGAAGATAGGACGTAGCTTTTGTCGTGATTTATTTATAATTTTCATTTAGTGCATTATTTTGTCAGTTTGTCTGCTGTAGATTTAGGTATGTAAGTAATACTGTGAATTTTTAGTGATGATATGCAAAAAGTAACATAATCCGCGGATAGTTGATATGAGGAGGTTTGTTAAGAGGATAGTGGTGTAGGTGACGAATAGGAATAAGATGGGACACAGGATAGAATGTTGCATCCTTTTACAAATATTTCATTTAGAAGTGGAGAAATATGATAGAGAAATTCTGTGGGTGTTGTGTGGAAGGGTTTGTAACAGTTCTATTCCTGTGTTTTATGTCTTTGGAGCAAAAAGTGATTTGCATAAGCCGGTCGTACCCCATTGAGAGTTTGGAAGGATTAATGCTCTATATATATATATAATGAGCTTTTTGCTGTTAAAAGTTCTTAAGACATAATTAAAATATGATTCGATAATATTAATAAAAACTTTTTACTATTTACAGATTGTAGATGTAACAAAGCAAATGACATTAAATTACCGGAAATTGAAAGCTATAACAGACGACAAGAGCCAGCCAGGCAGATATTGTTCGAAATGTTGTGGATTTAGAGTCGAAACTATTGGCCTAGTAACCTGTTGATGGCATTATCTAAAAATTTAAGAACTAAGTTTGGCGGGTAAATCGTTGAATTTCAGCAATTAATTATAATTCGTTCAGATTGAACTACTTTTAAAAATAAAAAAAGTTTTACATTCGATGAAATGATGCCTCATTAATGTGTTACACAGTTAAACAATAACATTTATAAAAGACACAGTAAAAGAAGGTGTGCAATATTTACACCACTTCCCTTAATGTAATTCCCTTAATTCTTCAGACTTCGAACTTTCACCATAATTTTGAAAAATTGAATCATCACAATATTTCCTATTACCAGGCAGAAAAGAAAGTTAAAAACTACACTAATCTCAAAACTATTGACGTAACATTTTATTTAAAATTGTTTTGTTTTATGAATATAAAAAAAAATCAAGTGATTTTCAAATGTAAGACCTAAAGGATAAGTCTCTATAATTAGATTGACTGTTTTTTTTATATATAAACTTATAGTTAGAAGAAAAATGTCAACTGTTATTTCCTCGCCACGGTGTAGTAAATAAATGTTTTACAAGCAATTATGAATCCGTTTTCTAATTTTAAAACATTAATGAATGCCATCTGGAGTTGTTTTTTTTTATTACATTACTTGGTGTTTCCCCGCCTGGGCGCCATTGGGGAAATACGATCTTCTTATATGTGTGTTTCTCTTGAGCTGTCTAACCCCTTAAGAGTTGCTGCCTTTTTCTTGGGGAAGATGTAGGATGGTTTTGTTTTGTATTGTATATATACAGCCCGGGCTAGTAAGACAAGTTTACTACCGTCCAGGAAGTGAGTAAGGCAGACACAAGTAGTAGAAGGTGAAGAGGAAATACTAAGGAAAAGTCCTAAAGATTGTATTATTCAGGTGCTTCGGTGGCGAGCTAGCAACTTAACCAGAAGGGACACTGTCAAGAGTAGAAATATAAAGGAGGCACTGGTACTACTACTACTACTACTACTAGTGCCCGGCTCTATTTCCGGTTGTCAAAATGTATTTCTATAATGTAGGAAGTTTTGGTGGCCAGAAGGGTGCTTCACTATATTATAGTCTCAATTTAACTTCAACATAAATATAATTCATACAATATATGAAAATAATTATTTAGTTAATAAAAAAATAAAAACTTACAGTGATCTGAAACAATTTCTCTTACTCTTATTAATTCAATTATGTATAAAATACTTTTCTTTTAACCTCAAATTTTGCTCATTTGTCCCAACCAAAATATAGAGGTAGTGGTGGGAGGATAATTAGCAACCTACTAATCCCAGGCAGGCAGGGAAGCGAAGAGCGCGCCAATAACATAGACCTAACAACATATTATTATTGGAAATTTAACCCCACAACTTCTACAAAATTATCTAAATCAATTTTTTTTTTGTGTGTGTATCAAATAAAAGTGATGGACTAATATATAATTCTCTTTTTACTTATTGTAATCGTGTCAAATTTTCGATATCTAGTTTTCATCGGCAATATACGTTTTGAGGTCTCCTGAGTCCAAAAAAGTGGTTTTTAGAAAATGGTCTTTGTGTATGTATGTATGTATGTATGTATGTATGTATGTATGTATGTATGTATGTATGTATGTATGTATGTATGTATGTATGTAGTATGTATGTAATGTATGTATGTAGTAGGTGATGTATGTATGTATGTATGTATGTGTATGTAGGTATGTATGTATGTATGTATTGTATGTATGTATGTTATGTATGTATGTATGTATTGTATGTATGTATGTATTGTATGTATGTATGTATTGTATGTATGTATGTATTGTATGTATGTATGTATTGTATGTATGTATGTATGTATGTATGTATGTATTGTATGTATGTATGTAGTATGTATGTATGTAGTATGTATGTATGTATTGTATGTATGTATGTATTGTATGTATGTATGTATTGTATGTATGTATGTATTGTATGTATGTATGTATTGTATGTATGTATGTATTGTATGTATGTATGTATTGTATGTATGTATGTATTGTATGTATGTAGGTATTGTATGTATGTAGGTATTGTATGTATGTATGTATTGTATGTATGTATGTATTGTATGTATGTATGTATTGTATGTATGTATGTATTGTATGTATGTATGTATTGTATGTATGTATGTATTGTATGTATGTATGTATTGTATGTATGTATGTATGTATTGTATGTATGTATGTAGTGTATGTATGTATGTACTGTATGTATGTATGTATTGTATGTATGTATGTATTGTATGTATGTATGTATTGTATGTATGTATGTTGTATGTATGTATGTATTGTATGTATGTATGTATTGTATGTATGTATGTATTGTATGTATGTATGTATTGTATGTATGTATGTATTGTATGTATGTATGTATTGTATGTATGTCTGTATTGTATGTATGTATGTATTGTATGTATGTATGTATTGTATGTATGTATGTATTGTATGTATGTATGTATTGTATGTATGTATGTATTGTATGTATGTATGTAGGTATTGTATGTATGTATGTATTGTATGTATGTATGTATTGTATGTATGTATGTATTGTATGTATGTATGTATTGTATGTATGTATGTATGTATTGTATGTATGTATGTATTGTATGTATGTATGTTGTATGTATGTATGTATTGTATGTATGTATGTATTGTATGTATGTATGTATTGTATGTATGTATGTATTGTATGTATGTATGTATTGTATGTATGTATGTATTGTATGTATGTATGTATTGTATGTATGTATGTATTGTATGTATGTATGTACTGTATGTATGTATGTATGTATGTATGTATGTATGTATGTATGTATGTATGTATGTATGTATGTCTGTATGTATGTATGTATGTATGTATGTATGTATGTATGTATGTATGTATGTATGTATGTATGTATGTATGTATGTATGTATGTATGTATGTATGTATGTATGTATGTATGTATGTATGTATGTATGTATGTATGTATGGATGTATGTATGTATGTATGTATGTATGTATGTATGTATGTATGTATGTATGTATGTATGTATGTATGT
>JAAEAF010011530.1:0-16094 GCA_011037195.1 Triatoma infestans | reverse complement strand
CCTAATTTAGTAGTTAGACGTTAAGCCCGCGTGAAAAAAATAGGCATAACTTAACTTTACTAAGTTTTTACTTAGTTTAAAGAAAACTTGTTAAAGGCGTTTTAGGAAAAATAGCGGGAAACTGAAAAAAAAATACTTTTCAGTCTATACGCACTTCCAGTCGTTCGATTTTCTTCAACATACTCGGAATTCCAACAACATATTTAATTCTAATTAATATTATTTAGGATGATAGAATTGTGTAATAAACTAAAATAGCACTTTAGTGGGAAACCTATTCCCCCCACCACTCTCCGAAAAGTGCCCTTAAATAAATTTTCTGGGAGAAATGTTTCAAATAAAAATTAAACTCTTTTTTATGTGTAGTTGATATATAAAGTTAAAAAAAAAAAAAATCTTTGGTACCAGTTTCGAGAAAATCACCAAAAAAAAAGTGACATAAGCATTAAATAAAGTGATACTTTACCGGTTAGGGAATTTTAACAGAAAACTTACTGTCGGATCCCCCCCTCCCCCCGTGGTGATACTTAAATGGATATAAACACATACAGACTATTTTCTTCCAGTAAAAATTCAATGCTAACGTCATACTGCTTCCTACAGCATTAAGAGAAAGTATCTTTGGCAAACTACAATAGCCTTCCGGCTAGGCTGGGTGTGCCGGGGCCTTTTTGGCATTCAAGGTAACGAAGAGGCCCCGGACAGGCTGGCTGAGAAAGGCGCCTCACAAATGCCCATTGATCCGGATCCTTTCTGCGACATCTCATACAGAACTACCTTTGGGGGAGAGGATTGAAAAATGGCTAACACGGAAACATACAGTAGATATTTTCCGTGATAGCTTGCTTCTTTTTGTGGTCATCGACCCGATTTCGGGCGTTCGCCGATCATCAGGATCTTTTTGTCAAACAGTGTAAATAACATAGACACTTGCAAAGGGCTAATACAGTTGATACACTGGAATTTTAAAAGTCTTTGTTATGATGGAACTAGGTTAAGAGGGTTGTTGCTATCTGAATTGGAAAACATATGTTTCGGTCATTTGAAGACGTTGTTACCTTTTAAAATGGAAATATCAATGAGTGGGGTTTCCACAACAACGGAAACATAAATTATACTGGAAAATATTGTAGGGCTGAGGCATTCCTCGAAGATTTTCTTGGAGTGCCCCTCAAAGGACTTCGCACAACCTATCTACTTGGCCGAATAAAAGTGGAGCTAAGGAGAATTATTGCCTTAATTACAAGGGCATTGACTGCCTTTTAAGAAAGTATCTACATTATATGGGTCTTTTTGCTGAACCCATTTTGCAGGAAATGTGGCAAAAAAAAAAAAAAAAGGATGAGACACCGTTTCATGTTCTTGGAGATCGCGTGCATATTGCTCGCATATGGACTCCTGAAATTTGGTGTCCACATTCTTGGAACCGTATGCGGGATCAGAAATTTCACTTGCCTCAGCTCTAGGGCTATTTTTAATGATTCTCAGGGCTGATTTGAGGCGTCCTAGGAGCTGCAGAATGGGCCCATTCGTGGTCTCCCTGGAGGCCCCCCGACTTCTAGATTAGATTAGATTAGAAGCTCAAACTTGGTATTCTGTTTAAGTATTACCATGAACATTTCTGGCTAAACTGTTTGTGTCGGGTAAATTGGGTATACTATTTACATAAATAAAGTAACTATAACTTTTATTTTTAACAATTATTTGGGGAAATGGGGGGTGGGTGGGCAGTTCTGAAGGAGCGATACAGTTTGCTTTCTCTAAAGTGCCTATTCGTATTAATATTGTTTTACCATCTGATAATATACATTAGAACATTTATAGAATTCCAAATTTGAGGAAAATCAGTAAGTATACCGACCGTTCGACTTTACACAAGAGATTTTTTTTGTGTAATTTTTTTGCTTTAAAACTTGTATGCCACTGACAGGTAAAATTATCAACTCTTGAATTGAAACATTTGTCAAAAAAGTGTTCTTCTTAATTTGTGGGGGGTGGGGGGAAGGCTCTCAGTTACGTTGAAATTCAAACTACCGCTTACACTTTGTCTTGAGAAAGAGTGTGGCCCACAGTGTCCACTCTGTTATATATGTGTAACTTCAACCATTTTTTTAACTTTAATCGTGTCAAATTTTCGATATCGAGTTTTCACCAAAAAAAAAGCACGTTTTGAAGTCCCCTGAGTCCAAAAAAAAAAAAAATGATTTTTAGCGTGTCTGTCTGTCTGTATGGGACCGCATATCTCAAAACTAGCAGACCTGAGAATAAACTTTTCGTTAAAAAATCTTTCAACAAAATGTGAGGCGTCGTGCGAGGTGCACAATGGGCGCCCCATTCGTGGTCTAAATGTTGAACCTCCCTGGAGGCCCTGAGTTCTAGATTAGATTAGAAGAGAAAGTTAAAAAAAACCATTTCGTAAAAGCCCCACTTCGACAGTTTCTTATATTATGTTACAGATTGAAATTGCTTCATACTGGGAAAGTGAATTGTAAAACGTCTAAAAAGAAGTAAGAAATATAAAAATGTTCAATTGTCAAAATGTCAACAAAAAAAAATGAAATAATAAAAATTGATATACATATGTGAAGCGTATGTTATTAAATTGTGGTTTTAAAGCGGTAACCTTAACGATTTGATGTTATTTATTTATTTATTTTTTTTTGTATAAAGGTATACAGGGATTGAGAAGCGGTTAGTTGAAGAGAAAAAGATGCAAGGAGGCATTGATGGAATTATTATCAAGGAAGAATATAGCAGTGTATGTTGACAGGCGGTTGGTGGGCAAGTCGGCAACACACAGTCTAAGGACACGGCGGGCTGTCAACACCAGAGCGTCACGGCTGAGTAACTAAAAAGACGCCCTCCTGCTGGTAGCTATCAAGCGACCTTTGTACCCACAACTGGGACCTGCTGAGCCTAGCTCTTAAGAGCTTTCTCTCTTCATTCATAATCATTGTATCTATATATGACTGGCATAGTTTCAATAATATCATATAGAATATAGTTTTCTCATCCATGAAATATTGATAAGTTTTTTTTATTTTACTTTCACTTACTTCAAGAAATACACTCACCGGCAAAAAAAAATTCACGGCCACTTAAAACAATTACATTTAATAAATAATATAATATTATCTGGTCTATTTTTACCGATTGTTATATTGTTTTTGGCGATAAATATTTAACATTTTTAGAGTAAATTGGACACTTTGTACATTAAACTTGTGTATTAAAAAAAAAACAAAAAAAAAAATTAAAGAAATCAAAAATGTTTACTAGTTTGTGTTCATTTATTTTTCAATTAGTTTATTTTTATTCAGTTCGAATTGATTTTTATTTGCTTTAACTTCGCTTTAGTTTTGTCCTTTGACTAAGAAAATTAAAGAATAGAATTTCAAAATGCCCCTTAGTGGCGAGGATGTCGCACGTGCTATAGCACTTATTGATGACGGCCGGTCCAACAGATTTGCAGCCATTGCTATTTGATGTTCCCTACCAAACTCTCAGGGTGTCCAAGGGCCCCCTGAACTACGGGGACGACCATTTTTTGACACTGACAGAAACTATCATCTGACAGCGGTTGAAGTAGTTCATCCACCTCCAAGAAGTTCGACATGTTCAAATTTCTAAGAGAACAGCTCGAAGGTGATTGAATGAACAAGGTTTGATGACTTTTTGACACCCCCCTCTTCCCCCAAGAGAGGGCCAAAACAAACTAGGAAGCACCGAATTTCTCGCCTTGAATTTGCTCGGTAATACATCAATTGATTTATCGAGCAGTGGGCAAAGTGTATTTTTTATTTATTTATTTATTTATTTAAGGCGTCTCAACATCTGTGGTCATTTGCGCCCGGAGCCTTCTCAGTGCACTGCCGGCCTCCGGAAACGGTGTCCTCCCGTACACACAACATGGTCCATCACGGACAGTGAGCTGTAGGGGCTCCTAGGAAGAGAAAACCTAAGGGTAGCACGTCTAGATTCAAAGCCGTGATCTCCGCGTTGCTAGTCCAGCGCGCTACCACTGAGCTAATCCCCTTCCCTGGCAAAGTGTATTGTTTACTAACGAGTCCAGATTTGCCTTAAGGGTTCCAGACGGCCGTGAACGAGTGCGAAGGAGAAGAGATGAGAGATTTACACAATGCAATTTTGTTCTCACTAGGCCTTTCCAATGCATCATCTATACATAGTTTCATCCTATATTTGTGGCCCAGTATAAATTTCTACTTAGTAATAAAAGTACTACGTCAAGTGTGGAACAGACCAAAAGATGGTTTCCGTCCAATTTTCCAAATATTACAAAGTGGGAAGTGCCAACAACCCTGAATTCTGTGAAGATATTTAGCTAAAAAGTCATGTCCCCGTCAGCAGACGCGACATCCAGCTGTCCTGGAAGTTCAGGCGGTAGGGGATTATCCAATAGGCAAGCCCTAGCGATTTACCCGGCAGCAACTTCCACATGTTTTTTTTTTTTTTTCTTAAAGGCAACTCTTCGTGAAATAAAAATCCAGAAATAATGCACTAAAGATCTCGTGTCAGGTCTAAAGCTAGGTTATTGTAATATCAGGACTCCTGTTCTCTCTCATTCCCTTCTATCCTGCAATATCCAGATACCCTGTGCCCTTGAAACAGCGTTTCCGTGGTTTTTTTTTTCTTTACAAACAAGCTATAAGCTGTGCTAAACGATCATATAATCATCGAAAACGATACCTGTATGTAATGGCATCCAGCAGAATGGCATCCGGCAGAGAGAAGAGAGGCTCTCTCTGGTTAACAGAGACTACTCTCTGACTTAGGCAGGCTAGGAGTGGGAGAACCTGTGTATATAAGCCAGTGGAAATCTATCTAGGATATCTATCAGATTCAACCATACATCGCAACGTGTCATATCTCTACTCCCATCTTTTATTCTATCAAAATCATTATAAAGTCCAGTGCAGTTAGTGTAAACATTATAACCGTGTCTTTATATCTCGTTCATTCAATCAAACCTAATTTCTCTCTTCAACAACTCCATTATATGTTATAATAAAAATCATTATTTCTGGTAAAATAATAAACGCCGAAATATTTGTCATGATTACAATATTTACTTTTGTAGCAAAAAACAACAAGAAGATAAAGTAAAGACACGACACGTTTTTACAATACACTCCTCAATTATTAAATTTATTAAAATTAAAAGAAATAAAAAATAATATTTACAAACAGACAAAAAACAAAAAAAAAATGAGTTAAAAGGGAGGGAGTCTGTAAATATGGTGGGCCCAATTAACTGGCCCCGAAACTCATTTACCCTGCTAGTAATATTTGATGGTAATCCTATAGCAGATACCTCAACTAATCCCTTATCATCATAGCTGTTAAATATGAATGAGATTAGACTGGTACAAGTTGAACAGGCTATTCTTATAAAATAAAGCTTTTTATTTAGTTTTTAATTTAACGCAAAATTAATAAGAGATTATATTGTCCAAAAAAAAAACAAACAACAAATTCTCCTTCTAGAATTGATTATTATGATAAAATTATTAAATATGGCAAAGCATCCTAAGATTTTACCATTTATTCGTGTGCGTGTGTTAAACAGAATATATCAAAAGCAGGAAAAAAAACTCAGGAAGCTAAAACATGATATTTCGGTAAAACCGTATCCGTATTCCGCGATTTAAGAGAAAAATCAGATAACCGGAAGTGCGTATTTTTTACTGAATAAGTCATTTTTCAGTTTTCAAACAATTTCCACTAAAATGGTTCCAAAGGATTTTCTTTAAACTATTTTATGTGAACTACATACGCATTTTCTCCTGGTTAAGTCATTTAAGGAGGGCTTTTTGGGGGGGAATGCGGTAGGGTTTATGTTTTCCACTAATGTGCTAACATAGTCGATTATACAATTCTACCATCTAATCAATATTAATTAGAAAAAAAGTTATTATTATTATTATTATTATGGCAGTACAGTCCTAAAGGACCCGGGCCTCGTCCACAAGCTTCTGCCATACATCCTTGTCTTTGGCCTCCATTCTCCACCGCCTAACACCCATTGAGGCGTCATCTTGTAGATCGCCCAGCCAAAGCAAGCGAGGTCTTCCTCTCCGGCGAATACCACCAGGTCGACCATAGAGGAGCCTTTCGGGCAGTCTAACCTCCTCCATTCTCTCCACATGACCTAACCAGCGGGACGACCTGTCTTTATAAAGGTCACGATAACTTCATTCTTGTACAGCTAGTAAAATTCTTCATTTTTCCTATCCTCCACTGGCCGTTCACAAAGCTTGGGCCAAATATCTTTCTTAGGACCTTTCTTTCCCACACTCCAAGCAACCTTTCGCTCTCTTTAGACAGTACCCACGTCTCACTAGCATACGTTACAACTGGTCTTATTATAGTTCTATATATTAGAACCTTGGCGTCACGTGACAAAACTCTAAAGCGAACAGCCTTCGCTAATGCAAATAAGCATCTGTTGCCAGCAGCTGTTCGTGCTTTAATTTCGGCTTCTATTTCATTTCTGTTTGTCACAACCGCTCACAGGTATTTGAAACTATCTCCAGTTACGAACTCATGAGCATTAATTTTCACCTTCTCAGGCATCGCAGCTTGGTTCCTGGATGATCTCATGTATATAGTTTTTTTCTTCGTTGTCTCTCAAGCCAAGAGTCATAGCCTTTTTTTCAAATTCCTCCAGGGCCCCTTCCAATGCTGCTTTAGTGCGCCCAGTGATGAGTACATGGTCTGCATACGCGAAGTGTTGGGTCAGTCTATTATAAATAGTACCGGAAGTGCGTATTTTACTGAAGAAGTCATTTTTCAGTTTTCAAACAATTTTCACTAAAACGGTTCCAGCGGAAGGTAATTAGAGACTCAAAAGTGCAGACGAGTGGGCTTATATTTAGTAGATCGACACAATTATTGGCATACGCTGATGATATTGATATAATTAGTAGGTCGGAAAGTGACCTTAAAGATGCTTTTAATGCCCTGGAGAAGTCAGCAAAAAGAATGGGGTTAATAATTAACGAGGAAAAAACTAAGTACATGGCTGCAGGAGGTGCTATAAGTAATAATCCTCTCCAGATTGGAAATTATAGTTTCGAAAGGGTAGAAGGATTTAGGTATCTGGGCACATTTGTGAGCTCAGCCAATGCTATGTCCCGAGAAATAGATATGCGCATAATGGCTGCCAATCGAGGTTACTATGGACTCAATAAATATTTTAAATCCCGTATGGTAACCAAGGTGACAAAAGTAACTCTCTATAAAACATTGGTGAGACCCATTTTAACATATGCCTCAGAGTGCTGGGTACTTACTAAGGTGGATGAGCATAAGCTAGGGATTTTTGAAAGGAAGGTGTTGAGGCGCATATATGGGCCAACAAGGGAGAATGGTGAATGGAGGAGGAGAAACAATTCGCAGTTATATGAACTTTACAAGGATATCCCCATAGTACAATTTGTACAAATATGTATATTAAGGTGGGCAGGCCATGTGCAGCGAATGGCAGATGACCAGATACCAAAGAAAATTATGTCCTTTAAGCCAGTTGGGAAAAGGAAAATAGGCAGACCGAAAAAGAGATGGATCGACCAAGTTGGCAGGATAGCTGCAGGAATGGGAGCGCCGCATGGTGGTCGTTGGCGTTGGATAGAGAGCGATGGAACAAGTTCCTGAAGGAGGCCAGGGCTCGAACTGGGCTGTAGCGCCGGATATGTATGTATGTATACTAAATTTAATGAATTCGTTGGAGTTCGTCGAAAACTGAAAAAAAAAAAATGTTCAGTAAAAGCGCCACTTCCGGTTTACTAATTTTTCTTGAAACTCGAAATTTTGGCCATCTAATTATTTCTAATTAATTTTGTTTGGATGGTAGAATTGTATAATCAACAATGATGACACTTTAGAGGAATATCTACCCTACCCCTCCCCCCAAAAGTGCCCTTAAACGAATTTTTCCAGAGAAATGTTTGAAATAAAAGTTGTAGATCTTTGTATGTGTAGTTGATATTAAAAAAAGTCTGAAGAAAATCGTCGGAGTAATTTTTGAAAAAATCGCGAAAATTGAAAAAAAATCATTTACTAAAGTGGTAATGTAATAGCACTTCCGGTTATCCGATTTTTTTTAAACTCGGAATTTCAACAACATATTCAATTCTAATTAACATTTTTTTTAGGTAATAGAATTGTTTGATAAACTGAAATGGCACTTTAGATGAAAATCTAACCCTTCCTTCCCTCATAACTGTCCTTAAATGAATTTTCCCAGAGAATTATTTCAAATATAAGTTGTAGCACTTTGTATGTGTAGTTGATATACAAAGTTTAAAGAAAATCGTCGGAAGCCATTTTTTGAGAAATCACCAAAAATAAAAAAAAAACACAGTAAAGGTTGTTACTTCCGTTTGAGGATTTTGACAGAGTACCTACTGGTCCCAAATCCCTGGTGATTGCTTAAAAGGAATATAAAGTTTTTCACTTTCCTAGTGTTTTTCGTTTTTTGAATCTAGGCTCTTCCACACCTACGTACACACATAAACCATTTGCCTAAAAACCACTTTTTTGGACTCATGGGATCTCAAAACGGCATATGTTCCGGTGAAAACTGATATCGAAAATTTTTGACACAATTTAACAATCTTTTCCTCTGTACTAGTGTAAGAGAAAAAAAAAAGTAAACATGTATAACTTGCAGTAATCGTGATAGTATCACACCAGGATTCCCCCCCCCCCCCACACACACACAACAAAACACAATAACATTGGGGTATAGTGGATTTAAAACATGAATGAAATAAAGATCCCACATTTACCATTGGTCAAAATAGAATGTGTCTAAGCCACGCCTACCCATTTTAACCAGGTGATCTTACCCCCACCTTAAAAAAAAAAGCACTCAGAATGACCTGACATACCTGCGGCTGCAATTAAAAACAATAACTATATAATTGAATGCATTTATTTTCTCCATATAATTTTATTATATTAAAACAAGTGTTCCTAGTGAGCGAGGAAGTATTGTTAATCGTGTCAAAAATTTTCGATATCGAGTTTGAAACCTGAGTTTTGAAAACTTGGTTTTTTTAGAAAATAGTCTCTCCCTCTGTTACTTTTTTTTGTTTAAATTTACAAATTATTATAGAATTTAATTATACAAATTACAGCTTTCATTGAATTTAACGTATTTACGGACAAATTACGTCCGACGTATTCTACGGCGGGGCTATGTAGAAGCTGACCCGACCAAAAGTACTAGGGAGTTGGCAGCAGAATTCAAAGTGTGCCCAATTCACCGTAAATCGCGGGCTGCATAAGCTGGGGAAAGTGTATCGTTCAGCTAGATTGGTTTCCCATAAGTTGACCGCTGAACAAGCTCAGCCAAAGCCATCGGTTCAACAAAAGGATTGTCACTTGCGATGAAAAATGAATATATATATGTGGGAGAAACCCTAAGACCGCAAGAAACAATGGTTACACTGCTAGCAGCCTGCTCTACCTGTCGCTAAACAGGGTACAATTCGGGGGGAAAAAAACAAAAAACATGCTTTCTGTTTGTTTTTTTTTTTTGGAATTATGAAGACGTAATCCATTATGAGTTCATTCCCGAAGGTCAGTCAGTCAATTGATTCGGAACTTTATAGCGAGCAGTTAGAAAGAATGTAGGTAAGTACGTTGTTTTGGCCCAGGGTTAGTTAACAGAAAGAAAATTTTGTTTCAACAAGATATAACGCTCGACCACATACCATTCTCGTTACACCAAATAAAAAATTTCAGAATTACAAGGGATTGAGCTTCTCCTACCACCCTGCTTATAGTCCGGATCTAGCACGTTCCGATTACCAATCTGTTCCGGTCGATTGGCGCACTATCTTCAAAGGAAAAACCTTTAATTATTTGGACGAGGTTCAAAATTCGAATTACGGAATTCTTCCGTTCACAACTCAAAGAGTGGTATTGCGAAGGAATTCGGGATGGAAACAAACCATAGAACACAACGGTTTATACTTTGATTATTAAAATAAATTATTAAATAAAATAAAATTGTTTTTAAATTTGCAAGAAAAACGGTCATTTTTTTTTCATAATTCATCCACATATATCTATCAATAGCTTTTATTTTGGAGAACCGCTTAGTCATTCCCAATCTATTTAATGACTTGAGAATGATTACTTAGTCAACACTGTCTAATAAGTAAAACACCTTTATACAAAAATTCTTTCAGAATAGTAATTATCAATTTTGCTATTCAGCTATTACGCTAAATTTTCAACTGGTCTCTGGCCAATCATTACATTTATCAGTAATAACTAATAAGTTTTCTACTCCAATATTGTTCACAGTTTAAAAGAATTTATTAAAAATAATGGATTTACCTAGTTTCAGACCAGTTAAATAATAATCTAACTTGTTTAAATTTTAAGGAATGCTTAATATTCTATAATTTACAATTTCCGATTCCAATAGACTTGCCTCAATCTTTGAAATAAAACTTTTCTAGCTTGTTAATCTAATATATTTATCTTTCATGTCAAACACATTAATCAATTAAGTAAGGTAGTTCCTTTAATCCACTTAGCCTTTCTACATTTTAAAAGTTACTATTTACAGAAAATCACTTTATTCTTATGAATTTTGTTTCTTCGCATGTATTACTTGTTCTTTGTATTATGCCACATACAATATACCGTCAACATTCCTTGTATATCTTAATCCATTTATAAATCTGTAGACTATAAACAATTTTATTGCGACTTCCTTGCATTGTCTGTGTATATAAAAAGATCAAAGAATACCTTTCTAAAAAGACTTTTGATTATTGTTTCAATTTAAAATTTTTAAAATTTATATTTATCCAATCTTGACAGACGGCCAGATTTTAATCATTTCAGAAAAAGTGAGTTTTTCATTTTTACTACCTTTTTATGTAAAGTGAAAATATTATTTTTAATAAAGAATATTACCTATCTATCTGTGTTTGTATATTGTACATGAAATTATGTGAAAGTTGTGTATGGTGGTGAGCTGGAATTGCCCAAACTGTTGTACGCATCACCTACAAAGTGGTGAAATTATTGTTACGCTCAAAGAACCACAAGATATCAAACAACTGCTTCAGGGAAATCTCCCTAAATTGTTTATATTTAGATTTAAATGATTTATCAACTTAGCTAAACTGTAAACCTGGCCATTTCAGGGTTCTTACACTGGTACCCTAAGCACTCAGGGTTTTTATAATAAATATAAAAACACTGGAGAATTAGTTGATATAATGCAGGTTATTTTGGAGGAAAATACTCAATATGCAAATCTAACTCACGACTTCAGTCATATATATTTTTTGATAAATTTATTAACTGCTGTAATATTAATGGAGCCTAACTATAACCTCTCTATTCTTGTTTCGCAGGTTTTCTATACTGTTATCCATAATTTAAAAAATATAAAAGCATATATATATTTATAAAAAAATGAAAGTATTACATAAATAAATTTTTTTGTAAACATGTATGCACAGAAATTATAGAATTACAAATATATTCAAATTTCCTAGTTTTTTTTTTAAATACTTTTAAAGTCCAGAATTTATAATTATTTTGTAGACAGACTCTTGTCCAGGACTTCATTCTAATTCTTCTGTTAAGGATAAAAAAATTGTTCTCGTGTCAAAGATAATGTTTTCCAATGAAAACTGTCAGCTTCTTTAATAAAAAATTGTAAAAAAAACCATCACTTTCTTCCATATTAAATAGTGCTTTGAATTTTCCATAAACACTTTTTGATTTGATACGGTATTTCATTGGCTTTTCCTTCAAATATTATTTTTTTGTTCATTTTCTGTCATATTCTACGATTCTTATATTACCTAACGTAATTTCTGATTGCCTCTCATAGCGCGAACAATTTCAGGATGTTTTTTCAGCATTAATGCTGTAAATCTGTAGATTATTTAAATTATCAAGTAACAGCAAACAAGCGTCAGGGTTAGGACTTAATATTATAATCTAATGACCGCCTGATGTCGATGTAAAAGGTCGAATAATTTAGCCTCCGTTCTCATCATTTCTATTTTATGCTCTTGCTTCTTTAACTTATTGCTTTCTGTAAATTCAATCGCTTTAAGGGTTGTATATGTATCCATTTTCTCATGTGCATCAAGTTTTACGCCATTTTCAATTCTATTCTTGATTAACTTAGCGTAAACGAATCTCCATTTTGTTCCCTTCCATTCTGCATTGGTTACTGTTAAAATCAGGGCTGTTTAAGTTCAAAGGAATCTTAATTTTTTCTGTTTCCTTTATAGAAGCTATTATATATTCTTGTTTCTCATAGCTACTATCTTCTTTGGACTGTTCATCAAGTAAGGAATAAGAATTTTCGTCCTCATCACTTGGATGTTAGCCTTATCACTTGAGGCTAACAGGCCACTTGAACTTCACTGTCGACAGCCCTTTCTTGACGCTTCCAGTTCTCGCCCATTTCAAACAGCAACAGGGTACGTAAATCTACTTGAACCCGTAAATAAGAATGAAGTGCCACCGGAACAACTCAAAGCACTGGCACTTGAAACCATCGCCATCAGATACCCCACACCATGCTACTTATATGTATATACGGATGGTTCGGCAAGAGCAGCAAATTCAAATGCTGGTGCCGGTGTTTACAGCATCCGTTTTCAGTGCTACGCACCTGTAGGAAGAGTAGCCACAAACTTTGATGGAGAAGTGCTTGCCGTGTTGATGGTACTGCGGGAGCTGTCAGAAAGAGACGAACCCTGTGCGGTCATTTTGGTGGATTTCCAAGCTGCAATTATGGCCATCACATCTAATAACATAACAGACTCTAGACGTGTGATAGATTGCCGCACCACAATTGATGGACTCCTAAGACATGGACGTAAACTTGCACTCCAATGGGTACTCGCTCATGTTGGAATCGAGGGCAATGAGCGAGCGGACAGATTGGCTAAGCAGGGTGCAGGAATGGAACAACCAGAACTGCCTATCCCATACAGTGGTTCATAACGACTGATTCGGAGCTCCTTGTTGGAAAAAACAAAAATGGATTTGGAGAGGAAAGTACAAGGAAGCCTGTGGGAAACCCTATTACATCATGACGGCATGATACCCGCCTCTGCACCACGTTATGTCTCAGTCGCATTTTTAGGATGGCAACTGGACATGACTATCTAAAAAAGCACCTCCGACGAATAGGAATCGCGAGGAATTCAAGATGCCCTCTCTGTGATACCGGACAGGAAATGACGGCATCTAAGTGAGACACGTGTCCTTCCCTTGAGGATGTAAGAGAAAATCACAAAGACGACAACCAGTGGAAACGCCAGGCAAATTTATATTGGGCTGCACGGGAGCGTATGGATAGTATCCAAGAAAACGCGGTGACATAAGGAAAAAAAAAAAAAACTTGGAGTAATTATACTTACTTGGTGTCAATGGGGAGTCGCAGTAACTAATTGTATCATCCAATGTATCACTGGGTTCTGGGGGAAATTCCGTAATTTCTTCGTCGTCTTAGGATCATCAATTTCCAAAATTGGTTCCACTATTTTCCACTTTAAAGTATCTTCAGCGGATTTACTTTGAGTCATTTTTTTTTTCCAATAGTTTTCTTTACTAAAATATTTTGAGTGTTGGTACATTTTTGTTCAGCTGTTTTCTTATTTATTGTATCTTCATTTTTTGAATCATCCTTTGTACTCGTATGGTACAATTCTCTTTCAATTTCTTCAAGAGTATTTTTTGAAATTTTTGTTTCTCTTTAGTTTACGATATTTTAGATTTATTGTTAAGATAATCACATATATATTTTCCGCTTTCACCACGCCTTTTTGATATGTACTGTAGAAAAGCACGTGGTATCGTATATTTTGTAGGCGTTTTCCTTTTCAATCGATAACACTTTTGCAGGCCAATAGGGGCACCCTCTAACTTTAGCAAACACCAAATCCCCAATGTTAAACATATTTTTAAAATAGTTCCCTTGATTCATTTTTATTGAAACTAAATAAACAAAACGGTAATAAACTACACACACCTAGTGAAAAAAAGCCCGGTACAGATTGCACTAAACAGTGTTGTCTCGGCTTGTCATTTATATTAACATATAATATACCTTCGTTTTTTTTTTAGTTTTACATTTTCTTCAGACCATGATCAAAATTATTGTTTTTTTTTTTTTTTAAGATTTTTATCTTACTGTATTTGAATTTAAACAGTAGAGGTTTAAATATGTACTAAAAATTCCTGTCAATATTTCAATAATATTTTAAGTGACATTTTATCATTTTTTTTTTTTTTGTAGGGCCCCCTTTGAAGCAATTAGCGAAATATCACCGAAAAATATTTGTGAAGAAATAATAACCAAGTTATTTTTTTAGCAAAATAAATTATTTACAAAATCTAACAGTTTCCATTACGTAACACGGAATTATATAAACTGTTTTACAGCCAAATGAAACTGATGTCAGCCATTGAAAAACAATTTGAAATTCCGTTTTGAGTATTCACAAAAGGATCTTGGGTAAATGATTTTTGATAAACATCAGCAACTCCTTTTTGGAAGTGTCTCCTTACTGAATGGTTTTTATCTTCAAATTGGAAAAATTAGGAAATAATTTAATTTAATAACCCATCATTCCACATATTACGAACTAATCACTCTATTCACTATTTCAAATATAAAAAAAAAAAAATCTGGTGTGAAACACTCAGACAACTTTCTCCATTACTCCTGTTCTCAAAATTATAATTGATAAATTTTATAGTTAGTGTACCAAATTTAATGAAATTCGTTCGAAAACTGAAAAAATCAGTTCAGTAAAAGCACACTTCCAGTTTACTAATTTTTCTAAAATCGGGAATGGTCGGCCATATAATTTCTAATTAATTGTGTTTGGGATGATAGAATTGTATAATCAACTATGATACCACTTTAGAGGAAGCTCTAACCCTACCCCTCCCCTAAAAGTGCCCTTAAGTGAATTTTCCCAGAGGAATGTTTTAAATAGAAGTTATACATCTTTGCATGTTTAGTTTGTATACGGAGTTTCAAGAAAATCGTTGGAGCCATTTTTGAGA
The DNA here is from genome assembly GCA_011037195.1 of Triatoma infestans. Taxonomy (NCBI): domain Eukaryota; kingdom Metazoa; phylum Arthropoda; class Insecta; order Hemiptera; family Reduviidae; genus Triatoma; species Triatoma infestans. Next base: position 1,001 of record JAAEAF010011530.1, on the reverse strand, counting down.
AAATCGCGGAAAAACTGGAAAAAAAAATCATGTAGTAAAGTGTTAAAACAAACGCATTTCCGGTTATCCGATTTTTTTCAAACTCGGAATTTCAACAACATATTTAATTCTAATTAAACATTATTTAGATGACAGAATTGTTTAACAAACTAAAAATAGCACTTTTGATGAAAACCTAACCCCCAACACTCAACTAAAAAAGTGCCCTTAAATGAATTTTCCCGAAGAAATGTTTCAAATAAAAGTTGTAGCTCTTTGTATGTGTAGTTGATATACGAAGTTTAAAGAAAATCGTCCGCTAACCATTTTTGAGAAAATTGCAAAAAAACAAAAAAAAAACTTGTAATATGGTACTTCCGGTTGAGGAATTTTGACTGTTAACGTACTGCCAGATCCTATGGTGATACCTAAACGGATTATTAACTTTCAACTTTCTACGGTTTTTCGTTTTTAAGCTATGCTGTTAACTCACATACACACACACACACACACACACACACAGACCATTTGCTAAAAACCACTTTTTTTGACACAGAGGACCTCAAAGCGGATATTTCCGGTGAAAACTCGATATCGAAAATTTGACACGATTACAATAATATGGAAATAATTTATTTCTTATCGTCTATATGTCTGTACGTTGTTACTGTCGCTTCTGTATATTATGTCTTATGTATTATGAATTTGTCTGTCACTGACATACCTATAGTGTGTCTGTGAGTTAAGTGTTTGTACAAGACCCACGTCTTCTATCTATGTGAGTCTTAACTTATGTCTGTGTCTATTCTTGATTGTACCTCTCTCTATGCAACTACATGTATTTGTATGTTTTGCATATTTACATACATGTCTATATAGGCCTTAACTGCCTTTATGTATCTACAGGGTGCCCCAAGGTATATGGATAACGACTTTTTCTCGGAAACTAAGATACCTAGAAAAAACTAAAAAATACGTGTCCCCCGTAGTTTTTTGTTACAAATCCAAATTTAATTTGCACT
>JAAEAF010011529.1:0-17592 GCA_011037195.1 Triatoma infestans | reverse complement strand
TCTTTTAATTGTATTATTACATTTTTAGATAACATTGCTTTGTTTTCTTTACGTTCTATTTCTTGTTTTTTTTGTCCTTAAAATCCATTATATGTTATCTTTTTTCGACTTTTTAATATGGTAACCCTACGTCGAAGAAGAGTTAAACAGATGCGCGAAAAAGCTTGGAAGTAATATAAAACGATCAGACGCGAAAGGTACAAATAAAATAAAATAAAATAATTAATAAAATAAATTGACTCACTCTTTAAAGAAGCTGATAAAGGCTAAAATAACTGCAACTAGGTGCGTGTGAAATGTGTATGTATTTACGAGTGTAGAGTGGAATAGTTAGACAGGTTAATTAGTTAATTTTTTCAAATGATAAAACACGGAAAAGCAAGTAAAATAAAAAAGGCCATTCACAAAGCGTCGGTAAAAGTACAAAGAGCGACAGTGTTAATGTGAGAGGAAGGGAATTTTGGCGGAAAGAATATCACCAAAATAAACTGCCCCGATTGTCATGGCAACGACCGAACAGTGGTACTTCCGGTAAACCGATTTTCTTCTAATTTGAAATGTTAGCGCTGCTTCTAATTGTACCTTAAAATTATAAAGGTAATAGAACATGCACTAAAAATGAAGTGGTACTTAGAAGAAAGCTTAATATCGTAGAAATCAGACATCTGTTGGTAATTTACTGCTGGCCAAAGGTGAGACCACGCAGTAGCTTATTGCAGACCTCATACAACAGACCATGGTCTGTTAACCGGATACTGTATGTTCAGGAACCATATAAGCCTGTTAGGCCTTGCCAATAGTGGTCATTGCAGATTTTGCTTGTCTGAGGAAGAGACATCACTCCATGTTCTCTGCAATTGCGAAGGCTAGGTAAATAGATTTCTTATAAATCGCCCCTACAGCAAGTTATACGGAGGCACCTCAAGCGGCTTTGAGGCCACTTTGTAAGCACTAGACATGCTTTGAGCCAGTGGTTAACTTATTATCCAGAGGACTTCACAATAGATTCATTTGTGGGTCGCTAGGATCACTTCCCCTTTCACTATTCTATTCTAATCCAGGATCGGCAGTAGTTTTGCAGTTATTGTCCCATTTGCGATGCGCTTGGAAATTGATTCATTAATTTGAAAGAATAAACCTTTACAATTTTTGACCAACTGTTTAATATATTTAATAAATTATGGTTTAAATTCCGACTTGAACAGTTTTCGCTGGCTCAGTCAGTCTTGTATGGTTCAGTATTTCCTTTTCCATCTACATCGCAGTGCCCAAGGAAACTGTTGATTTATAAAAGTAAAAAATTTCTGATAAATGATACTCACAGTTGTTGCACAAGTTCCTACTTTCATTCCCCGGGAAATTATCCATGCACCTTCTGTTCCTATTGGACAACCAAATATCACAAGGACGAAGAAAACATATTTTTTCCCCGCACATCCCAAATGATATAAAATATATGACTTTTATTATTATTTCTAAAGACAAGTAACCCATAAGAAATATTGTATTTAAGAATATATACGTAAGGAAGCTTGTGAAGTTTGAATGTAGAAGATAATTTATTTGAAAAATACGTTGAATGGAATTCATAAAGTACGTGACTAGGTTGGAAGAAGTGGTGTCACTAGATGGGGAGTGTTGTTAGTAAGATGGCGTGAGGATTGTGAGTGAAGTGAAGAAGGGGTTAGAGAAACAATTTTCTAAACTGTTGATATAGTAGATATGATGTTTGTAAAAGAGGGGCTTATAGTCCGGACCCACTTTGTGTGCCGCAAACTTACTTCCTCCAACTGCTCCCCTAGTAGCGTTAGTCCATGAAGAGAGAGTTACTATTGTTGGGCGTTCATCTTCACTTCTGCAGTGTGTTTGTAAATGTGTAAAAGTAAAGAAGTAACTTTCCTACCAGAAGGGACTTCTCTCACTATAATTCTACTATAAGTATCTACATATAAATATTAAAATAAAAATAATGAGATTTCAAAATATTGGTATTACAAAAATTATTCCAATTAATGACGGACGAATAAAAATTATTTCTTTTTTCAGGACCGTAATTTTAATTGGTGTACTGTTTAGGGTTATAATTAACGTTATACGACGCCTATTTAAAACACATTCGTTAGTTTAGAAGAATAAAACTGTATTATGTTCTTAATTCCCCTTGGAGCAGAAAAGATTTATTCCAGAATGGCGTTTGAGATGGATTTCTGTAAATGTCGGCGGGGTCTTACGATTAAGAACAGCGATTATTAGGAAACGCATAGATGTAGGTGGGGATATTATTAACCCTATCCGCAAATGTTTTGTCATCTGGTATGGCCATTTCCTAAGAATATCTGATGGAAGGTTGATCAAAGAAATGTCCTCAAAGAACAAAGAAAGATACGACTTCTATTCGCATCGAAAACAGCCTATAATCAATCTCTACAAGTCTTTAATCAATCTTGAAGAATCAATAACTAGTTTTAAATCATCAAAGAAGAAGCCTTAAAGTACCAAGTACCTTACAATATCAAGAAGGGTCTATGAACACACTTAAGTCTCTTACAAGCTCACCAATGACGTATGTAGAAGTTGTCATAGACCAGTTGTTGTCTTCTCAACTGGTCGTTCTCAACAATCGTTCTCATCTTATATTTAATCTTATATCTTATTTCAAAAACATTTATCTTATAATTCTTCTTACTAAGTAAACGAGCAAATATGCATGTATTTATTATAAGAGATTATGCATGTCTCTGTTTTCTTTTTCAGAACAAAAACACCATCATTTCCTGGCCATAACAAATCGATAACTAAGAAAAATGGTTTGCCTGCCCTTTGAAGGTGTAGAGACAGGAATCATATTTCTGAAGATGTCAGCAGCAATGTGATTATTTCATCTATCTCTGCCTGATCGACTGGGCTAGCTTATATAGATACAGGGAGATATCAAACATCGTTCCGGAACAGTTTTAAAGAAGATTCTAAAATGTATATAATTAGTTTTAATTTAATTTACAGCTGACCTACTTTGAATCGAATAAAACTGCTGTAGAATTTTCATTCCAGTTCTCAAATTAAACGAGCCGAATTTTCTTTTTCCATTTTTTTTTTTTTTAATCTTTTTTTCAGAAGGAATTTGTAATATCACGTAATGACTTTAGAAAGAATAAAAACAGGAAATAGTGAGAACAACATGCGGTTTCATGTAATACTGGGATTAAAGGCGTTGTTAAGGGTACGTAAGGTGGGGGGAATTACATGAAATCGTTAAATGTAAACGCATTTTTCTAAAGAAAAGAACATTTAGACATGGAATGGTGTAAGAGCAGGTACGGTTGAACTAAAAGTGCGAGTTAGTGTGAGTGAGTAGAAGAGAGAAAAGGGTGGTCCAGAGCATTTGTTCGTTCGAATGAGGAATTCAGGCATCATGGGTGTATCGAACGGAGACCATTAGTCTTATTACTGCGCCCCACGGGAAACCCAGTGGTCGGCCTTTCTAACCTAGCACATCAGGTATGCCTGGCTTACCCAACGCAACCCCTTTATCTTCCTTTTAATGCACTTTATCTTTCCTGATGATGTTGATGAATGATTTATATAAAAACACATATAATCTATCTCACATATATTACATATTTATAAAAGAAAAAAAATCTGATTTGAAACGCTCACACTTTAATTTCTCTTACTTTAATTACAACTTTAACTGACGAATTTTCTTTAAACTTCCAGTGTTGCTAACTTTATAGTTCGGCATGCCTGACATATAATTATAGGCATTATTATACTTGGGTATTTGTTATGACAATATAACGTGGATACTTTAAGAATATCCACGTTATCTCATATCCTTAGCAAAGCTTTGTAAAAAATACTTTAATTATCAATTAAATACTTTAATATATTTAATTATACTTAAATACTTTAACTATACTTTAATTAAATCCTTTAATTATTAATTTTTCCAGGAAAATATTTCTACAAAAAACGATAAGTTTGTGCCTGTGCCGCAAGCATTCCAAGTTTAAAGAAAATTCAACCTCTACAATAAAATTGCTCCCCCTCCCCTCAAACTCAGAATGTGATCCATAAAGTTCCACTTTCGATTAACCAATTTTCTTCAAATTTGGAACACTAGCGAAACAAGTGTATTATATCTCTATTTTTTCAAACATAGATTATACTCAAAGTGGCACACTCAAGCAAAGCTTAAGACTTTTCGTTGTTGAGATACTTTGTTCAAAAAATGGTATGAAATGGTTGCTTCATTTCTATTCTAACATGTGCACAAACACAGTATGGGGAAAATAGATATAGCGAGTGGCAGGCAAGATATTATCTTGTCCCTTTTCTGATTCTTGTCGAATCAGTTTGGGTATCATTTTGGGTTGCAAGACATCCAATAAAACATAGATGTATACTTCTTCCGACACTGATCCTGCCAAGGCAAAGGTAGGCGGAACTCTTTATCAAAGGGAATTCTTTCAAACAAACTACTACATCATAGCCTTGAACCTTTAGCTTATTATATAAATTAGATAGAGTATATATACGTACATAGAGTAGAGAATAGAGTATTATATAAAGTAGAGTGATTAGTCTACTCCACAGGTTACCACAATAGAATACGATTTGAGAAGACGATGCTGATCTTGAGCTATGATTTCCTAATTCTGTCGAGGGAAACCTGAGTTTCTTCATTTATGCACATATATCACTCTCCAGCCTGAAAAGCCTTAAAATAACGTTGTGACATAATAATATGCTCTAAAGATAAAGGGATTTAACCGTAGTACTTTCTTTTTATCGCAGAGTTGGGGCCTAGAGATGGAGACCCATCTATTATATAAGGTTCCTAAAGACTGAAATATGTTGGAGTGTTAGGAGTAGAATTTGAACTACCACAAGATCTGTGCCAGCGAGGACTCCAGGTGGGCTCTCCCCACACCCTTCTGCGCTCATCACCGCGACCCTCTTACTTGTCAAGACATAATAGTAGTATGAAATAAGCTATGTAATCAACAATATTGCAGTTTAAAAAAGCTACAACATTAATTAACACACAGCTTATTAACGTCATTGACGTTATTTCCTTTCCATTGAGTGTGTCAATACCTTAATCTCTTATTTCTCAATAAAGTTATGACAAATTAACTTTCAATTTCAAATTTGTCTTACCATAAAAATACAGTTAGTAAGGGGGGAGAAGAACCAGCTTACCAACCGAGGCATTTAGAGAGAATGATTAAATTGTAGAAAACGCACACATTTGAATTTTTATGTCTCGGATTCCTTACAACCACCCAAAAACTATTTTTTCAGAAAAAATCTTAACAATATAAATATTTGGTTTATATTAATGCGATTAGTATGCCAAGTTTATAGAAAATCGTTATATTTGTTCTCTCAAAAATCCCCCCCCCCCAAATCATTTTTCCAAGGAAAATTTTCAAAATAAAAATGATAGAGATTCACTTGTGTGTAAATAGTGTTAAGAAGTTTAAACAAAAAAATTGTAATTGTTTTCGACAAATTTACTGTAACCGATTTTTACTTTCTCTTACTCCTAGTAATAAGAGGAAGTATTGTAATCGTATCAAATTTTCGATACTGAGATGTCAACGGAAATTCCTTTTGAGGCTCCTGAGTCCAAAAAGGGGTGGTCACCAAAAGCAAAGGTCTGGGGTATGTGTAGTGTGTGTGTATGTATGTATGTATGGGAACAGCACAGCTCAAAAACGAACAAAATCGTTTTAGAAAGTTCAAACTTGATATTCCGTTTAGTTATCACCATGGGATCTGATGGTGGGTCATCTGTCAAAATTCCTCAACCGGAAGTACCACTTTACTAGTTTTGTTTTTTTTTACGTTTTTGCGATTTTCTCAAGAATGGCTCCAACGATCTTCTTCGAATTTCGTTTATCAATTATACATACTGACAGCTACAACTTTTATTTGAAACATTTCTCTGGGAAAATTCATTTAAGGGCACTTCTGATGGAGGGGTGGGGTTAGGTTTCATCTTAACTCTCTATTGAGTGTAGTAGACAATTCTGACATCTAAATAATGTTAATTGAATTAAATATATGTTGAATTCCGAAGTGAAAAAATCGGCTAACCGGCAAGGTGCGTTTGTTTTTAAACTTTACTAACTGATTTTTTCACTTTTCGCGATTTTTTGAACTTCATGTATAAAGTACACATTTGCAATGATCTACATCTTTATTTAAAACCATTTCTCTGAGGAAAAATTCATTTAAGGGCACTTTTAGGGGAGTGGTGGGGTTACAGCTTCCTCTAAAGTGGTATCATAGTTGATTATACAATTCTATCATCCAAACAATAATAATTAGAAATAAATGGATGGCCAAAGTTCCAAGTTTTAAGAAAATTAGTGAACCAGAAGTGCACTTTTCCTGAACACTTTTTTCAGTTTTCGATGAATTTCGTTATATTTGGTACACAAACTATAACCTTTGTCAATTATAATTTTGAGAATAAGAGTAAGAGAAAGTTGTGTGAGTGTTTCACACCAGATTTTTTTTTTAATGTGTATTAATATTATATAGGTGGTAATAATAATAATAATCTTTATTTATCTTCATTTCTACATACAATTGTATGAACAAGACATGTCAATACATTAAACAATCTAAATAACTTTTTCACAAAGCAAGTCTATGTAAGAAAATCATCCAAATCATATATTACTCTATCCAGGAGCATAGTTTTTAGTTTAGATTTAAACAATTTCATTGTTGGTGAAGATGAAATTTCATTCGGAAGTGCATTAAATATTTTCCTTCCCATAAATAAATAAGAAGATGTGAAAAATGAGTGGTTTGCTTGAGGAAAAGGAAAGTGGTCACGGTTCCGAGTATTATATTTATGGTTGAAGGTGTTGTAATTATTTCTAATTTTGTAGAACCATGAACAGATGGAAAAGATATAAAGAGATGGAATCGTGAGGATTTTATAATTTTTAAAATGCAACCTGCAGCTTTCGTTGGGTCTTGCTTTAACCACAGCACGAATAGCTCTTTTGTGGATGCGGAAAATTCTTGATGTATATGGGCTGTTTCCCCAAAACATTATCCCATAGGAAGCCGTTGATTGGAATTTTCCAAAATATACTACTTTCAAGGCCTCGAGATTGAGGATTAGAGTTAATTTTTTCAAGAGATATACTATGCTCGAAAGTTTAGGAGCCAGTGAACCTATATGTTCTTTCCAGCGTAGATCTACAGAAATGTGGAGTCCATGAAATTTTGTCGAAGGTGGGAAGATTATGCTGCCACATTCAGTCTTAACTAAAGGAGAGTATTCGTTTCCACCTGGAGCAACTGAGTAGCACAGACCAACCGTCTTGGAATTATTGATTTTAATGTATTTATCTTTGCTACAACATTGGCACAATTCACAACGTCATCCTTGATTCCTCCAGTGAATACTGTGCTGATATCATCTGCATACTGGATTAACTTGCCTCTCCTACTATTTCTGGGTGCATCATTGACCTCTATAATAAACAGGAGTGGCACCAACTTCAGAGCCTTGTCCTCGGACACCAATAGGAGATAATAGAGTCCGAGATTGAAATTCTCTTTGGATTTTGCGTTCATCAGAAGATCTTAATGTGACAACTTGTTTCCTATTGCCCAGATATGAATTCATGAGTTGATGAGCGACACCCCGGATGCTAACTTTGTTCCGGAGTTTCATGCTGCACAATATCAAAGGCCTTGGAGCAATCGAAAAATAAACTGATAACGTCATTATTTTGATCAAGGGATTTGTACACTTCTTCCAAAAGGCAAGAAATAGCATCAATTGAACTTTTTTCAGGAAAAAATGTAAATTGAGTCTCAGAGAAGACGTTACACGATATTCGTGTAGAACCGTATATTATACTTAAGTGGTACCTTGGAGGAAATCTAGCGAACCTCCCAATAATCACTTTTCTCATTTTTAAACGTTTCAAATAAAAGTGATTTATGGGTATAAGATCGTTCGCAAAAAAAAAAAAAATTAAAAAACATTTTTTCGTAAACAGGTGACCTCAAAACATATACGAGTATTTCCGGTAAAACTCAATTTTCAAAAAAAAAAAATGGACACGATCGCAGTACAGCAGGACTAAGAGAAATCAAAAATAAAGTTTACTCTACAAAAGAGGACAATGCTTGTATTGTATACCTTTCACTCCTGGAAGTTTGTGAATGGTATCATCTGATCTGGTACGACTTTGGTAGTATTTTGCCTCTTTCTTTTTACCAAAAAAAAAGAACTGAAATTCTTCATTATTAAAACTTCATCATCCATGTTTTGTTCAGACTCTAATAGAGTGCTGCACTTTCTTCACAAAAATTAGGATCTTCGTCTGAAACGTTGAATACAGAAAACATTCTCTCAATATCTTTCACCTGTAACGTTTTAGTGCACAAGCCGAACATGATCTATCTGGTTTATTGAAATCGTATCTTTCCATTGTAAATTGCATAATTAATAATATTTCAATTAAAAAAAATAAAAAAAATCTGGTGTGAAACACTCACACAACTTTCTCTTACTCCTGTTCTCAAAATTATAATTGACAAATGTTTATAGTTTGTGTACCAAATATAACGAAATTCGTCGAAAACTGAAAAATCTGTTCAGTAAAAGCGCACTTCTGGCTTACTATTTTCTTAAAACTTGGAATTTTGGCCATTATTTATTTCTAATTAATTTTGTTTGGATGATAGAATTGTAAAAACAACTATGATACCATCAGAGTACCACCACAACAACTATGATACCACTTTAGAGAAAGCTATAACCCCACCACTCCCCTAAAAGTACCCTTAAATGAATTTTCTCAGAGAAATGTTTAAAATAAAAGATGTAGATGCATGTTTACTTTATATACGAAGTTTCAAGGAAATCGTCGGAGCCATTTTTGAAAAAATCGCGAAGAAGTGAAAAAAATCATTTAAGTAGTAAAGTGTCAAAACAAACGCACTTCCGGTTATCCGAATTTTTCAAACTCGGAATTTCAACAACATATTTAATTCTAATTAACATTATTTAGATGACAGAATTGTCTAATAAACTGAAAGCAGCAGTTACGATGAAAACCTAACCCCACCCCTTCTTCAGAAGTGCCCTTAAATGAATTTTTCCGGAGATGTTTCAAATAAAAGTTGTTAGCGGCTTGTATGTGTAGTTGGATATACCAAGTTTTAAGAAAAATCGTCGGAGCTATTTTTGAGAAAATCGCCAAAACGTAAAAAAAAAACTCGTAAATTGGTACTTCCGGTTGAGGAACTTTTGACCAGATAACGCACGTAGATCTCATGGCGATACCTAAACGTATATGTATCAAGTGGTTCAATTACGTTCTACGATTTTTCGTTTTTGAGCTATGCTGTCATTATTCATTCTTACATACACACCAGTCACCTCAACATACCATTTGCTTAAAAACCACTTTATTTGAACTCAGGGGACCTCAAAACGGATATTTCCGGTGATAACTCGACATCGAAAATTTGACACGATTACAAATACTTCGAAGAGAAAGTAAAAATTATTAAAAATTTTTATTTTAAAAAATATTTTAGTCACGTGTACATAGGTCAATTTGACAGAATCACCAAATCAACCACACAATGAATAGGAATATGAAATAGCTTAAAACTATTTCATTTCACTGGACTACAAAAAAATCACATGATCAATCGAATGCTACAGATGTCGGCGACAGCTACGGAAGGAAATATGTTCAATTCACTACAGATTGTTCCCATCTATGGAAAACATTTCTGCACTAATCGCGGTCTGTAACAACCGGCCCGTGTTATATCTGCTAGTATAATCACATTTTTTCCAGAAAAGCAACCGTTTATTGCTTTAAGTAATTACTTTTTTCCAGCAATTTAGTTGCTCATTACTTAAGTAAATTCCTTTTGTCTCAATTTTACGATGAATTAGAATAAAATTATTCTATTAAAAGTAGATAATAAAGAAGTTATTAATAATTTATATTGATTATATATATTAGAAATCTTCATGGGACAGATTTCAGAAAAACTTGTAATATTGTTGATATTTAGGCAAACACATGTTATTAAAATATTAGTCAGTTGTATAGAACGATAATGTTTTTATTATTTGTTTTATTTTTATTATTACAATAACATAATATTATAATATATTTAAAGGGAGTTTATACATATCATATATGCATTTAATAAAATATATGTTGTAATGAATAAGCTTTAAAAAGTACAAGTATAATCTTGTAATGTATGTGTGAATAGAAAATGTGTTGAAGAAAGGTACTTAATCTGTCGGACCAGAGTTAAAGTTTGTAAATAAAGAACAAGTAACAGTGAAAAAAACGAAGCAGCGGTATGATAAGAGAAGGGGGTTAGAGTGTGTGTGTGTGTGTTTGTGTGAGAAATAAGACGAGTAGAGCGATAGTACAGCCGGTGTACCAGCCCCCCAGCAACAATGTTTTAAATTTATAACAGAGCCACATAGTCTTCTTGCTGGCAGACATAGGGGTTTGGGACGAAAGAGTTAGTGAGAAGCGGGCGGACGTCTGGCTTAGTAAAGAGTATAAGATGCTGTTTTGTTACTCGTATGTTAAAATATAAAAGAAGAAGAACCAACTACCTCTACCAGCTGTCCTTAGATACAACCAATCTCTCAAAAGGATATGCACAAGTAACAACAACCCTATACTAACTGCGTGTGTAGAGGTGGCTGTAGTAGCTCTAACACCCTCAAAACCAGCACATACATCCCCAAACACAATACACTTATAAAACTTAAAGAATTTTAAATTATTTTCTTACACAACTAGTCGTTGCTATTTATTTATCTCTCTTATAGTTTTCCAGCAAAAATAAATAAATAATCACATATTGTTTATGATAACATTATTTGTATGGAGTACAATTCAGATCAGAGATTTACAAAGGATTCAGTCTTTGAAAGGGCGTTTAGAGTAGATTCTTTAGGACTGTAGAAAAATACTCACACTACTTTCTACAAATGTCCTAACATAGATATAAAGGTGGTGGGAGGGAAAGGGATAAATGCCAACATACCAAACCGAGGCAGCTAGAGATTGTTACATTGTCTAGAAGAACTGGCGTGGATATCAGGTGATATGGGAATCATGGGAAATGAGAAAGTGGATAGATTTGCCAAATTAGGCGCCTCTCTTTGGACACATGTCTGTCGAACTCCCAGTCACAGATAGCATCAGCGCCCGCTCTAGGGGCGGGCAACTCGCAACTACATTTGTGCGGGGCGCCATTTTGGCTGTAAGTGTGAGAAAATTATTGATGTGTTAAATACTCAATTAATAGAAAATTTCACATATCGATTTTTTCCTTTGCTAAAAATTTACAGTGCGTAGAGTATTTATATTGTTTATGTCTAAAAGCTAAAAATATTTACGCTATTATTGAAAAATTAACGCAGAATTTGTAAAGGTCGATGCTTGAACTTGTTTAAACATGCTTTTTACTTCTCTGAACAGAATAGCATTAGCACGTGAAATGTATTTGGTGTTATTGTGTTGTAGTTGCAGTAGTAGCTTGTGGTGTGAGCGGTTTTGTAAAGGGCTTGTGTGTATGTTTGAGATAGGGATAGAAGTATTAAGAAATAATCAAGAGACCACCACTGTTTCTAAAAAAATATATTATTCTCTAAGTGAATTTAAGTACTTTTATAATATCACAACTATTATGTTTATAAATCAATTATTTATCTGGAATAAATGCTAATCTCTACAACTGGCACTGAATTTAAGAGAGCGATCTTGTTACGTGTTCTAGTTGGATGCCTGCTTCAGACTGTGTTGAAGGAATGTTTTCTAATTGTTCGTTCAAATCTTTCTCTGTGAGAAGAAGGGGTAGACAATGCTAACAAGGTTCATGAACGCTTACTGTAACTGTACTTCTTCTACCTGGTTATCCTTTTTGCAAGGGAATGTTAGATTTTTCTTGATATTTTTGATTATTTCAAATTAAATATATTTTTATATTTCTGGCATCCATCACACATGCCACCAGAGCGCTGTTTCAGCTTGTGTTTGAGCATACATAAACTTGCTTAAAAAAATACATATATTATATTCTTAAGGGACGGCAATTGGTCTTTTTATCCGGAGCGGCGTAATTGCTAGCGGGCGCTGATAGCATTCATCTCTGTGGATAAGCTCAGTGGATTGTCGGCAGCCTAAGATACTCATTGGGATCCGGACAGGGCTATAGTGAGATGTTAGAGTGTTTTTCACTTACCTCTCTCAGGCATCTGGTTCGATTCCTCACTGGGCATTGTGGTTTAAGGAGGCGCCTCAACAAAATGAGCCTAATGCCAGATCCCTTTTATATAGTTTGTGAGACAGAAGAAGAAATACCCATTCATCTCATGACGGATGGCTTGGATTGTGAGAAAATTAGGTTCAGGATCTAGATTCAGTGGGGAGGAAGGGGCTTTGAAAAACGTTGCAACTGCCAAATGATAGATACCATTTGAATTTTTTATTTCACAATCAATTTAAGAATTAATTAACGAATAAATTATGAAAATTTCAACCCTACAACACTACTCGCCCTATAGTGGTGTAATATTTTTAAGTACACGCAAATGTACTTAATAGAAATAAAAAAAAAACTAATTAAATTCATTCTTCTCGATAAAATGACGAAAAACATTCACTTTATATTTGTTTAAGAAAGAAAAATTAATTTAATGAATCAAATCGAAATGTAATATTTTATTTTAAAAAAAATAAATGATTTATTAAGTTTTAAACAGATATTAGGTAGCCGACAAATGGGTAGACCAATTATTATTTTTCTACAAAGTAAACATTTACAATCGCTTTCAGAACAATTTACTGGTTGAAAACTTTTCCAATTTCTACTAAATCCAATTATAACACAAAGTATCTCTATGCAAACTCTTATATTTTACTTTAATAAATTTTTTAATGCACAACCATTTTTCTTTTTGGGAATTTATAAAAAAGAAAACTGGTGTGAAACTCTCTCACTCCACTTATAGTTAATTCTGAATGTTAAATTTTTTCCTCTCCTTGTAATTTTTACTAATCGTGTATTTGTCCGTAATATTGCATATAAAAATAGGTAATGAGAAGCCGTAAATTTCATATAATGGTTTCTAGGACATACTAGGTATTGAATGTAACCTCGTTCAAAGACCGAACATGTAATATATACATGTGCATTATGTGAACATTTCGGACCCTAATATATGTACAAGCATATGCCGTGGATGTTATTATTTTATTGTTGGAGCTTCTCGGAATATCTCAGACATAATGCAAAGTGTCACACAACATATCATGCTGAGTCAACCAACTTAAAGAAATCCGTAGATATTTTTATGGATAAACTTGTAGAAAACTAAAATGAACTTCAGTAAAAACGCTTCAATCTATTTCCTTCAATCTATTTCCGATGGTTAGGCAGCCATTGAATATCGGAACCAGGAGGCTGTAATCCTTTCCGATGGTTAGGCAGCCATTGAATATCGGAACCAGGAGGCTTTGTAATTCCTTTCCGATGGTTAGGCAGCCATTGAATATCGGAACCAGGAGGCTGTAATCCTTTCCGATAGTTAGGCAGCCATTGAATATCGGAACCAGGAGGCTGTAGTCCTTTCCGATAGTTAGGCAGCCATTGAATATCGGAACCAGGAGGCTGTAATCCTTTCCGATAGTTAGGCAGCCATTGAATATCGGAACCAGGAGGCTGTAATCCTTTCCGATAGTTAGGCAGCCATTGAATATCGGAACCAGGAGGCTGTAATCCTTTCCGATAGTTAGGCAGCCATTGAATATCGGAACCAGGAGGCTGTAATCCTTTCCGATAGTTAGGCAGCCATTGAAGTATTTATATTGACAATATTGCGAGTTTGAAGAAAATAACCTCCTCCAAAAACAAGCAACCAATGTTATTTGTGATACAAACATATAGTTTAAGTCATCTCTCAACACAAATTGATTGCAAACCTTATACTGACAATGGAAGAAAATCCGAAACCGGTCAGAATCAACAAAATGAAGCCATGCTATGGTGGATATAATCATAGATACATAATTCTATTTAATATTATTTAGATGATACAATTATATAATATATTGACATAGCACTTTAGAGGAAAAGATCTTTGCTTGCCGCAGTCCTAGGAGGGAGTTTCAGAGTTGAGACCTCTTTACTTACTCCTCCTTCTTAAGTTTTCTCTAAAAGAGACTGGTCACTGGCCCCAAAAAATGGTTCAAGCCCTAAAAAAAGTGGGGATGCACTTTTTATGCCTTAGCATGTCCTAGCACCCAAAAAAAAGAGTGACTTTATTCTCCCTGCCCAGGTCATTAAGCTTGCCTTGGCATTCCAAAATCATTTTAGAACTGATAACATGGGAACTCAATGCTCTAATGACTGCCTAACTATCGGAAAGGATTACAATCTCTTGATTTTGATCGAGGCTGAATTGAACTCATCTTCCGCCAGGAAGATGCTAGGTAATTTATCCATGAGTTCTGAGTATCTTGTCCTTGGCCCAAACACCCCCGCCACAGTTCCCTCGAGGATCCGTGCGTGCATTTAACAGGTTAACATAACGATTAAAATTGATGAGGTTCGGACAGAAGAAAAAAAAACCCTGCCAAAGTTTCGATCAATTTATTATCTTTCCCACGCTAAAAATGTATTCTGAATGAATCGTATGCAAAGTGTAATGTGAATGTTGTGTCTCTAGTTGTCTTATTAAAATGTGACGACCATAGTCCTAGGAGTCTGTACAGCTCACTGTCCGGTGATGGATAGTATTATCTATAGCGAGAGAACACTGTCCGAAGGCCAGCCATGCACTGAGATATTGACGCGCGTTAAATTAAAAAAAAATATAAATGGCAACTTTAAAAAGCACCTTTAACGAACTTACAAAAAAACAAAGTACAGCTCATTATAATAAAATTAGATGAAGCAAAGTTAATATAAAATTAAACGAGTAGGCTTTATAACTCTGGGTAGTTTATATGGATAGGAAGGAGGGATATAGAAACAGTGTCGAGTAGTAGCAGCTGCGGGAGGGTGGGGGGAGGGAGCAAGAGGAATTTCCCAATTTGAATTATTAAAGGAATATGAATTAGAAGTTTGTTGAATTGTTAATTGGTTGAATGTGTTCCAGATCTCTTAGTGTTGTAGTTTACTTCAGTTGTAACTTTGGAGTCTGAACTTTGTACTCAAGGACACGGAGGTTCGGGGAAGTGAGTGAGAGAGCGTTCTCTTGATGGATAAGTTCAGATTTAGCACTGAATTGATTTCAATGGTGTAATCTTTCTATATCATTAACATTAGGCTAACAATTAAGAAAATCATTATTTCTACTGAGATAAATTTGCTAACAGTTTTAATTAAATTTAATTTTCTTTTATAAAACAATATTGTTAATAAATAGTGTATGGTAGAGAGAAGATAAATGTTGCATATAAATATACAAAACAATTTTAAATAACCGTCAGCAACGGCATAAACTCTTATAGCGTAGCTAATAACCATGCTATACGAATAGAGAGCGTAACAATCTAAAGTTTACTGGACCGTAAAAGAAGCTTTATTGTCCCATCCTTAGTCACCCATACTCTTCAGTTCAGACACAAGTTACTATTATAAGGAGCAAGTGATTGCACAATTTAACACTAGAAACAAGCCATCTAAAGGTTACACGCAGACACGCACACAGACATAAACCTCTTTGACTAGCTATATTAATCCCAATAGCTACTAGACTGCTTCAGTCAAGTCCTGTTGGAACTATCCCAACCTTTGAGAAGGAACTAAAGAGAAAGCATTCCCTAAGCCAATAACTACGTCACTCTAAATCATTTAATTGCCAATATATATCCTATATTAAATTATTTATTTAATATAAATAATAATTAAGTTTTGCCCGTTGTTAATGGAACAAGCAAAAAAGATGGTTGGCTGAAGCCAAAGAAAATACGTTTCAGTTTCGAAAAATTTAGATTTTCCAAGTTGAAAAGACTTTCTTTGGCCCCTTGTTAACCATTATTTTGCTACATTGTTTAATTTTTTTTTTTTATTTAATATTTTTGAGTTACATAAAAAGAAATCTGTGTAAACAACGCTTATGTGTACTCAGTGGCGACTTACCTATACTAAGAATAATTAATAACAATAAAAGCTTTATTACACCCTAAATGGACACTGCAAGTCTCTCCTTACTGCGAGGTAAAAGTTTTGTCATGCTTTTTACACTATTAATACTAATTAACATTTAGCACTGATATCTACAACTTTAATTACACTAAGTTACAATATACAACACCAAATTAGAATTGTTTTGTTAATTATTATCTCCAACAAAGTTTTGTCTCTTGTCACTGCCCACCTTCCTAGAAATCTATTTATCTGCCAGCCACTTTTTCTTTTTCATATTTCTGGTTATCTTCTCGGAATATCGTTTGGCTTACCACTTTCCAACCATCCGTTGCCGTGGCTGGCCTATTTCTACTTCAATTTATGTGGTTCGGGTATTTTTTGTAAATTTTATTTTTAGATATTCAGATTTCTAGTTTTTTCGTCCTTCTAATTATCAGCATTTGGAACTGGATGATTCTTAGCTTGTTCTACAAATGGGTAGGAGATCCCAGCTCTGATATCCATATAAAATACACTGTTACAAGCATTGCGCTGAAACTTTTACTTTAAACGTGTTAATGTAATCTTTTTTGAAAATGCTTTTCAATCTCCAAACATTTCTTCCAACCACTATTTATCCTTTTATAGAGTTCTTTCTCTGTTCGGCTTTTAAAAGACACTATCTGATCTAGTAATTTATTTTTCGACTATTTATTTCTGGCCCTGTATCACCACCAAGTTATCAATTCTTCCATTCATACACATTTTCTTCTACTCAAGACTCAAAAATGTACCAGTACCAATTAACCTTAAAAAAAAAAAAAAAAAAAAATCTCAGTCTTTCTTCCTTCCCAATAAAGTTTGGAGTAGCTTTATTCCTCTCTAACAGGTGACAATTCCATGGATTCAATTTTTCGATTCCATATTTCACACAAAAGTCACGATACTTGGGAACTTCATTACGGTGAAATGTGTTTTCAGATTGTCATGGCCAAAAGAAGTTTTAAGAAAAACAAAATCAAGTCATCTCTCAAGATATGAAAGAATCTTGGTGGCTTCAAAATTAATGTCTCATATTTCCGTTCTAACCCGTTTTCCCTGTTTCTAGAAGTGACCCTGACCTTAGGATGAAAGACTTTTCATTTTTCCAACTGAACTGATATTTCTGGTTGCTGAGAATTTCTATCACCCAAAGTGGTTTATGATTTGACACACTTTTGTTTTTTTTGTTTTTTTCCGAAATGTACAATATTTTGTAAAAATTTTTAGAGATTTTTTCGTTAGGATTCCCAGCTTCAGCAAAGAACAAGTTTTGCTTTAGCTTTTTAAACTAGGTGTATCACTTTATTTTTTTTTTTATTACTGAAAACAAAGCACATTCATCAATTGAACAGCATCACGTTTCTCTCATAAAAGTAA
>JAAEAF010011528.1:0-14503 GCA_011037195.1 Triatoma infestans | reverse complement strand
TTTTTCCTTTATCCTTATACTTATTATTATTATTATTCGCCTTTTTTTTCCTTTTTCTTTCCTCCTATTCTTTTTTTGTGGGTTTCGTCGTTTTCCCCTTTCTTTTACTAAAAACGCCGTGGCGCTCAACTTTTATCTCTGACAGACCCCCCCCCCTTCTCCACTGAGAAAGCTGACACCTATTCTGTGCCCCGGAAATTAAAGGGCGTAACAAACAACAGGTTGCCAAAACTTTGTTTTAAGAGATTATTGGCTGTGATATAGAGCCAATAATCTCTTAACAAGGCTCTTATTATTATCCAATAATAAGGCTGTGATATAGAAACAATAATCTCTTTGTTTTAAGAGATTATTGTTTTTAGAGAAATATGGCTGTAATTTACTACAATTGGGAGGTAGAATTAAAGCAGATAATTTCTGATACAGGCTATGACTTTTTGTGGCAATCTCTTGTGACTTCTTGTGGCAAGAAGTAATTTTCTAAATTTAAAAAAGAAATACTAAAGGAATTTGAAAACAATTTGATTGAGCATGATTTGTGTAGATTACCTAATACATTCATATCAGATTAATTTTTATTAAATAAATACATTTCGAAATCACATACTTGGAATTATTATTTTTATTAACTATTACACTCATTGTCCGGTGATTGGGCAGTATTGTCTGTAACGAGGGAACACTGTCCGGAGGCACTGAGAAGGCTCCGGGGCGCCAATGACTATAGATGTTTAAATAAATAAAAAAATTACGATCGTATTGCAGGTTTAAATATTTAGTATACCCTAAAAATATTTAAGGGGTAACCTTGTATTACGGGCTTAAATATGTAGTATATCCCAAAAAAATGGAAGATGCAACCGTGTATTGCGGGTTTAGATATTTAGTATATATAATAAAATTGAAGGGATGAAATACATAGTTGCCCCTTCAATTTTTTTGGGAGTGCAAATTAAAACCCCCAACACCCAGATAATTACTGCTGGTCTAGTTCAGTGTATAAAACAGTTAAAAGTAAATATATAAAAGAAAACAAAAAATAAACCGAAAATCCCAAATATTATTTGAAAATTTTGTATGGAAAATTTATTTTTAGAGATTTCTGAAGAATCTGTGACGTCAAATTTCAAACGTCAAACGTATATATTATTGGCGCGCTCTTCTGGACTTCAATAGAATCACTTCATATATTATTTGATAAATGTACCATCCTCACTAGCTCTTATGTTAAGTAAAAATACCCAAGTACATTGAAAAGTAGCCAATTTTATAATTGTATTAACTGTAATAGATTAGATTACACCCCGCTCCCCCGGTAGCGCAATCCCCGGCACCGCAGCCAACATAGGCTTATTGTGTCATTAACTGTAGTAAAAGAAAGTCATATGAACGTTTCCCTTCCCTCTACATAATCACTTGCTGTAAAGAGACACTAAAACTTGCTGAGACATTAAAAGTTGCAAGGTTCTAAAAATTCATTGCACGTGTGTAGATAAATATTTCAAATACAAATACATATACAAACATCTATCAGAGGGGATAAACAACCCTTTGTTATGATATGTTGAATAAATAATAATACATATATACAAACATTAATTAGCGCTCCTCTCCGAACAAAAGACGAGATAATAAAATTAATTAGGACTTGGGCTAGTAATTAAAAGTTGAAAAAATAATGTCTGCCAACCCGATGAAGAGGAAGGGGCGTTACATGTTTTGGATATTTGGATATTTACCAAAAATAAATTTCTTTTTCTTTTACTTATTTTGTGTTTTGTTTGTCACCTCGTGTTTGCATTTTTGACTTGTGTAACGATTCATCGCGGGTTTTTGATTTGAGGGTCCTTGGAGGAGCGAGAAGGACTGAGCGTACTACTTTGTAGACTGTACAGTGGCGCTCACTATTATATAAATATTAAGGTTGCTAGAATTCGGAGATTGTAGACAAATCGGTTACCACCTGGATATGCAAATTTATCCAATAGGTATCTGAATTTTTCTTTTAGCTCCCCACCACTTTCTGTTAACTGCACACACCAATCAGTTTAGTTCAATTGTACAATTTTCCTAGAAAAATTGATTTTAGAGTTGTTCTGAGAAATTTATGAATTTATCTTTATCTAAGAATTTCACTATAGACATCATCGTTACATCTTTTCCCTCGCGCGCTGACAGAGTGCGCTCCTAGTAAGGTAAGCCTTATGCCCTAAAAAAAACCAACACCTATATTCCCTGATGGCCCATATATTTAGTTGTTGTAAAGGTCAGGGGCTCTCACGTCTTCAGCATCCTTGATTAATACGTTTGATGATTGCAGAATCCGTCAGGGGTGTTTTTTACAAACACCGTGAGAGGTTATAAACTGATTTTGTCCTGTACAAACACCACATGTTTATCAAGATATAGGTGCTGTGTGGGAACGCCGGTCGGTAGGCCATAAAATGAAGACCAACAACCTATAACACAGACAAAAAATAACTCCAAAGTTTCCCGAACACCATAAACATTCCACCAACAAAATACTCTGGTGTGTCACATTCTCACGACCTTCTCTTACTGCAATGTCCATAGTCACAATTGAGAAATTAACTACAATCTTATAATTGTGGGAGAAACTCGACTTAATAAATGACTTTTTTTGAGAAAAGCACAACCTCACATATTTTAATAACACAAATATGAGATGGTGGGGGATAAGTACCGACCTGCTAGTCTTGGCAGATAGAGGAAGTGATGATATAATTATCGTGGCCCAATAGGGTGTTTTAAAAACACTGAACCAACTACACTTAACATTTGAAATAATTTCCACAAATTTCGCGCAACTATCAAAGATATTTTTTTTTTTTAATTTATCAAATAAAACAAAAACTCAATTTTCCCCGGAAAATATTGCAAATAAAAGTGATAGGTATCTATATGTGTGTAGATAGTATGCAGTGATAGGTATGTATGTGTGTGTAGATAGTATACAGTGATAGGTATGTATGTGTGTGTGTGTAGATAGTATACAGTGATAGGTATCTATATGTGTGTAGATAGTATGCAGTGATAGGTATGTATGTGTGTGTAGATAGTATGCAGTGATAGGTATGTATGTGTGTGTAGATAGTATACAGTGATAGGTATGTATGTGTGTGTGTGTAGATAGTATACAGTGATAGGTATCTATATGTGTGTAGATAGTATGCAGTGATAGGTATGTATGTGTGTGTAGATAGAGAAAGTGATTTAGGTATGTATGGTGTGTAGATCGTATACCCAGGAGGAGGTATGTATGTGTGTGTAGATAGTATACAGTGATAGGTATCTATTGTGTGTAGATATGGATGCAGTGCTAGGTATCTATATGTGTGTAGATAGTATGCAGTGATAGGTATGTATGTGTGTGTAGACAGTATACAGTGATAGGTATGTATGTGTGTGTAGATAGTATACAGTGATAGGTATCTATATGTGTGTAGATAGTATGCAGTGATAGGTATCTATATGTGTGTAGATAGTATGCAGTGATAGGTATGTATGTGTGTGTAGATAGTATACAGTGATAGGTATGTATGTGTGTGTAGATAGTATACAGTGATAGGTATGTATGTGTGTGTAGATAGTAGTCAATGTTTAAAGAAAATCGTTGGAGCTGTTTTCGAGAAAAACAAATAACTGAAAAAGAAAACATCCAGTAAAGTCTACATACGGTTGGTGGATTCTGGCTGAAAACTTCATATCAGATGCGGTGGTAGTAACTAAACGGAACACCAAGTTTGTGCTTCCTGCGACTTTTGGTTTTTGAGATATTCTGTTACATACTGACCATTAGCTAAAAACATTTTGTTTTCGTATTCAGGGGACCTTAAAACATCTATTCCGGTGAAAACTCAATTTGGAAAATCTGGCACGATCGCAGTGCTTCTTCTTGCTTGGAGTAAGAGAAAGTAAAAAGTTTCAGTCAGGAGTTCTGTACGCCTAATTAGTATACCAAGTTCAACGAAAGCTTTCGTGTCCTCATGGAAAAATTTAAACTTCTAAACTTGACATTTGTATATATGACTCGTATATGGGCTTCCGGTCAACTGATCTTCTTCAAACTCGGAATTTTGGCAACAAATTTAATTCTAATTAATATTATAACAGATTTAGGATCATAATATAATAGCAAAAAGTAACAGACGAAAACATAACCCCTCTTCCTCATCCAAAAACTGCTTAAAATGAAATATCCAGGAAAAATGTTTCAAATAAAAGTTATTGCTCATTATAATGTAGTCAGTGTAGTGAACATCTTAGGGGCCGATTTCGTGAAAATCGCAGAAGTGTGAAGAAAAAATGCAATCAATGTAGCGGTAGTTCCGGTAGACCGATCTTACCAAAACCTTATTGTCGGATACTCTGATAGTACTTAAACGAAATATCAAGTTTCAACTTTCTCAGACTTTCCATTTTTGGTAATGCTGACCACAAACAAACATACACAATGACCAGTTTCCGGTGAAAAAGTTTCTTAAATTTGACCGAACGCAAAGCATCATCTTACAGCAGTAACAGAAAGTAATCACAAATAATCAAATAAAAATTTTACAAAGAATTCTCATACAGACGCACATAAAGCTCCTACGTTCCCAGGACAGACCGGTCGATTGTGATCTATTTTTATAAGCTCATTGTTATCGCTACACACACGTGCTTGTATATATATATATATATATATTACTTAGGAGACAATAGAAAAGTATTTAGCACCTTTGGGCTATATCCAGCCGCCTTCCCCCCTCCTCTCACTTACATAGTTTTCTCTGTCCAACATCCTGGTTATGTCTCATATATCTTGCATAACAAACGGGCCATTTTTCAAATCAGAAGTCTATTTGGTTGTTCACTGTCTCGCTGGGTGTTCCGGACTCACTCCTGCCCGTCCACTCCACTTCGGAGCCACCGTTTCCAACTAAGTTTGATATTACTGGAAATCTACATCGCTCCCCCTTCCACTTTAAAAAAAACAAGCAACACCAGCATTGGTGATATATGGCCGAATGTCTTGTTCTGAGGGCCAAACCATCCAAATATAACAAATTAATCAATGTAAATAATCTTGGCCGGGGCCCCCCACTTAATCAACACAATCCACACGTGCACTGTCCCAGAGAGAGAGAGAGAGAGAACAATGCCTGTCATGTAGAACTCGCTGCCTCTACTAGCTTATCCATTTACATCTCGAATAATAGATTCGATTCTAAAACCATCTTCATCTTTTGTCTGCTTCATTTTTATCTAATCCTTTGAATCAATAAATAAACTTTGAATGCATAAATTAAACAAAGAATTCAAAGGAGGAATCATTTTTTGGCGTACTTGTTGAAACTATCACATTATTAATTTAGGAAAACTAAAGAACAATGACACTTTATTACAGATGTGATGTCCGTATTTTGTGGAAATCTGGTGTGAATCATTCACACGACTTTACTGCAGTTAATGCAACCATAAAATTGACAAATTTTCTTAAACTAGTATAGTTTTACTTAGAACTAACAAAAATAGACAGGGTATATATACGACAGGATGCAATAGGGTACAAACACAAGTCAAGGAGATTACATTCCTAGTCAGGAAAAGATCGTCAATTACATCGAATAAACCTACATAACATTTTTTTTGAAATTCAACGTCTCAGATTTCTCCAGAACACTTCTGAAATCATTTCTTCCAGAATTTTTCTGTGCAGTTAGCATTCCAAGTTAAAAGAAAATCCTTGTAACCGTTTTTCATAAAATTCCAATCGCCTGAAGCCGCACTTCAACATAACCAATTTCCTTCAAGTTAGAAATTCTAGCCCCATGTCTTTTTTATTATCACACTTGATATTACACAGTTGATAAGAAGAGACCACACACTCCTTTTGAAGTGGACAAAATTTAAACTGCATATACTATATCTATATATATATACATATAAATACCTATATAACTCTTATTTGAAATATTTTTCCGGGAAAATTAATTTTGGGGGGTCTGGGGGAGCAGTAGCTTAATAATTCCCTCCAAAGTGCCACTTCAGTACAATGTATGTTCTACCACTTATATAATATTAATATACATTAGAAATATTGATAGAATTCCAAATTTGAAGAAAATCAGTTAACCGGAACTTTATAGAATATGTTTTTGAGTTTTTTAGAATTTTCTCAAAAACGATTACAATGGTTTTCGTTAAGCGTGAAATGAATACTGCACGAAGAAAAACAAATCACTTTTATTAAAACAATTTTTCCGTCAATCTGACACGCTGCAATACTCCTTCCTCTAACAGCAGTTACAGATACTAGTCTTCCTCTAACAACGTTACAGATACTAGTCTTCCTCTAACAGCAGTTACAGATACTAGTCTTCCTCTAACAGCAGTTACAGATACTAGTCTTCCTCTAACAGCAGTTACAGATACTAGTCTTCCTCTAACAGCAGTTACAGATACTAGTCTTCCACTAACAGCAGTTACAGATTGTAGTAAAAACTGTTCAGTAAAGTCGCACTTCCGGTTAACTGATTTTCCTTCAAATTTAAAATTCTACCAACGCTTCTAATATAAATTAATATTATATAGGTGGCAATACTCTTACATTGTACTGAACTGGTACCTTAAAGGAACTGTTTCCCCCAGAACTCCCCACCCCATAAAATCAATTTCATAGGGGAAAATGTTGCAAATAAAGTGATAAGGTATCTATGTAGTGTGCAGTCGATAGTATACGAAGTTTAAAGAAAATCGTTGCACGAAAATCTGAAAAAACAAATAGTAATCCCTCAGTAAAGTAGCACTTCCGTTGTGGGATTTTGTCGGAATCTTTCGTGTCAGATGCGGCGGTAGTACCTAAACAGAATACTAAGTTTAAGTTACCTGCGATTTTTCGTGTTTTTAAAATAGTTTGTTTACACTTACACTCACACCAATCGTTAAAACCTGTGAAAACTCAATTTCGAAAGTTAGACACGATCGCAATACTTCGTTTTTTATGGGTAAGAGGAAGTAAAAAAAAAAAATGATAATAATATAAATACATTTAAAAAATATATATTTTTGTTTTTTCTTTTTTTCCATTTATTTATTTGAAATTTACAACTGTAAAAGCAATGTTCCTACAACTACTAAATATGATAAAAAGTGTATACGTGTGGGAATTATCACCCATTGGTGACTCTCCATATGACTTTTATTTACTGACCTCCTACGTCCAGGGAATCGCGCGGCCAGCGCCGCTTCAGACGTCGAGTCGGGTCGTCAGGAAGCGATGAAGATGAGAGGTGATGAATTAGAGGATTAGGATGTTTAGAGAGGCGGAGATGAAACTTTTTATAGCGAGCTGGAATTAAGTCTGTATATGGAGATCATTGTGGATAGTTTGTTGGAGACATAGTACGGAGCATTAGTTATGCGGCGAAGAATTTTTGATTGAAGTGATTGAAGACGGTAGATGTTGGAATGCTTGGCTGATCCCCACGGTTCGAGTCCGCAAGTCCAGATCGGTTTCAGTAATGCGTTGTATATAAGTACTTTGTTGTTCAATGTCAGTTTTGATCGTCTGTCAAGCAGTCGGGCTAGTAGGTAAAATCGTTTCTTCATTTCTTGTCGTTTGAGTCTTGTGTATGGATTCCAAGTGAGGCGCTTGTCAATGTACATTCCCAGATAACGTACAATAGGGAGTGCGGTATGGTTTAAATACACTGGAGGACAGGTGGCACGACGAAGAGTGAATGTAATTTGTTGGCATTTCTGGACATTTACTTTCATTTTCCATTTAACAAACCATTGTTGGAGAGAATTCAGATGTTGTTGCAGACTACGAGTTGACTACACCGGTCAGAGTGAGGAGAGAGTATGGCGATGTCGTCTGCGTAAGTGAAAGTTGTGGTATGAGGGTGGAGTTGGTATGTCGCCAATGTAAATTATGAAAAGTAGTGGTCCGAGAATACTGCCCTGAGGAACACCGGCCTCTGCAGGGTACATAGAGGAAAATGCGGTTTCCTGGTTGACAGAGAAATATCTATTAGGTAAGACAAAAGAATTAAGTAGTAGATGTGAGGAAGACAGTTTTTGAGTTTCCACAGTAAACCCGGATGCCAAACTAGTAGGGTAAAAAAGCCGGTTCTGGGCCAGGGGCTAGGGATACTAGTCTTTTTTTGGGGGTTGCAAGAACGCCGCTGCCATCATCCAAATCGATGAGCTTAATTCGAAGATGACGTCATCAGATTAAATATCATCCAAATCGATGCCCCCTCCCCCAGGCCAGACCTAAATAAAATTCAAGAGAAAAAAATAATTCTACATGACCTTGAATCGAACCAGCAAACCCAACACTCACAGCCGGTTATCTAAACCAGTAGACCACCGCTGCTACTTGTTCTTATGTAGAAAAAGATCTCGCCTATAAATTTATCGTAAAGTGTCCCCGTGCGTGCGTGCGTTGTGCGAGCACGTTCCAAGTTAGTTGTTTAGTTGTAGTAGTTTGTTTAAAATTTTCATAAAAAAAGTTTTATTTTTTTTATTTATTACTGCTTACACCTATTAATTATAGCACGTATATTTCACCGGAAGAGAGAGGAAGTTAAGAAAAAGAGAAAATGACGCAACATTTAAGCTGATAAGAAGGTTTTAATTACTAATTACAGTGTTTTACATATATATATCGCAGAGCTCGCTATCATCCTATCTTCGACCTTGAGGTCAATCTAATGCGATAACTTAGTATTATTTTTAATATAATTAAAATTTATTTATTGATTGAATTTCAGTCGGCCAGAAGACGGGATATTGCGCAACCGCTGTTGTATGGGTGTTAACATTACGCTTAATAAAATGCATACTAGCTAATAAAAATTTTTGAGGAGGTAGAATAAAAACTCATGTATATTTTTTTTTTTAATTTTTATATTATTAATTTGTTGCATTGACATTTTTTATGGTGTAATACATTGTTTGATTAATTAGTAAAACTCATTTATATATTTTTTTTAAAGCTTTTTATTATCAATTTGTTACATTGACATTTTTTTTATGGTATAATACATTGTTTGATTAATTAATACCAAAATATTTATAATGCATCATAAAAACATAAAATTAATTTTTTGGTCTAATATGTATATGCAAACCTTAATCCACATCAATATCCTGCACCAAAATGTCCCGGTGTCCATAGGCCAACGTGTTTATCCCATCTGGCAGGATGAACCGTTTATTTGATAGTTGAAGTGGATGGGGATATAAAGAAACGTGCAAAAGGCGTGCAAAGATCTACGCTTAAGAAAATTGGATTTGCTGATTATAAATCTGTCCTATTTAACGATGTCTCGATGTTAAGCATAATGAAATCGATTAGGTCGGCAGGGCATAAAGTATACTCCACCTTAATGCACAGACGAAGCCTTTCAGCCTCAGACAATAAACGGTTCATCCTGCCAGATGGGATAAACACGTTGGCCTATGGACACCGGGACATTTTGGTGCAGGATATTGATGTGGATTAACGTTTGCATATACATATTAGACCAAAAAATTAATTTTATGTTTTTATGATACATTATAAATATTTTGATATTAATTAATCAAACAATGTATTATACCATAAAAAATGTCAATGTAACAAATTAATAATATAAAAATTAAAAAAAAAATATACATGAGTTTTATTCTACCTCCTCAAAAATTTTTATTAGCTAGTATGCATTTTATTAAGCGTAATGTTAACACCCATACAACAGTGGTTGCGCAATATCCCGTCTTCTGACCGACTGAAATTCAATCAATAAATAAATTTTAATAATATTAAAAATAATGCTAAGTTATTGCATTAGATTGACCTCAAGGTCGAAGTAGGATGATAGCGAGCTGCTCTGCGATATATATATGTAAAACACTGTAATTAGTAATTAAAACCTTCTTATCAGCTTAAATGTTGCGTCATTTTCTCTTTCTCTTAACTTCCTCTCTCTCTTCCGGTGAAAAATACGTGCTATAATTAATAGGTGTAAGCAGTAATAAATAAAAATAATAATAAAAACTTTTTTTATGAAAATTTTAAACAAACTACTACAACTAAACAACTAACTTGGAACGTGCTCGCACAACGCACGCACGCACGGGGACACTTTACGATAAATTTATAGGCGAGATCTTTTTCTACATAAGAACAAGTAGCAGCGGTGGTCTACCGGTTTAGATAACCGACTGTGAGTGTTGAGTTTGCTGCTTCGAATCAAGGTCATGTAGAAATATTTTTTTTCTCTTGAATTTTATTTAGGTCTGGCCTGGGGGAGGGGGCATCGATTTGGATGATATTTAATCTGATGACGTCATCTTCGAATTAAGCTTATCGATTTGGATGATGGCAGCGGCGTTCTTGCAACCCCCAAAAAAAGACTAGTATCCCTAGCCCTTGGCCCAGAACCGGCTTTTTTACCCTACTCAAACTCGATCAAATGCTTGCGCAATGTCGAGAAAGGCACCTGAGCAATACTTCTTCCGCTCTAGAGAAGAGGCGATGAGATCTATGACACGATGACACTGGTGAATTGTGGAATGAAAACTACGGAATCCAAACTGATGATGTGGAAGGATGTTTTGAATATTTAAAGAGGAGTAGAGGCGTTTGAGAAGTAGCTTTTCTAGTTTCCAATTATTGGTAGAAGGCTTATGGGACGATAGGAAGTTCGGAGATGATGAGGTTTGTCGGGTTTGGGGATCATTTTAACAACAGAAAATTTCCAGTGTATAGGGTAGTATTTTGTACGGAGAACTGAATTGTATAGAGTAGTAAGAAATATTATTGCTTTTTTGGGGAGATTTAACAAGATTTTTGAAGTAATTAAGTCAAAACCAGGTGCTTTTTTTGCTGGAAGGTGTAAATGTAAGAGATTCAGATGGTGTAAATGCTTTGGGAAGTGTAGAAAGCTATAGAGGAATAGAGAGCTCGTGCTGTATTTGGTTTGAAAAATTGGATATCTGTGTGAGGTGTAAATACTGAGGTTAGGAATTCCGCAAATAAATCTGCCTTTTCTTTATCTGATTTGGCCCACGACATATCGTCATTATGTAGTGGAGAAGGTGTTTCTTGATAAGAAAGAATTTGTCTTGTTGCCGTCCAAAGAGATTTATTTGCAATTGTAAGGGAAGCTGTGCAGCGTTATGTCTGTCTACTCGGTATTTTGCCAAGGCGGCTATTACTTGTCTAGTGAGTCTGTTGTAAATTTTCTTGTGAGAGGGGTATCTGGTTTGGTGCCTCACAGATCTGGTCCTGCGTTTGTTTGTAATTAATGTACTAATATAAAGAGGCAGGTTGCTGCCGTAGGGAGATGTGTTTGATTTACTTATTGTTGAGTCCCAAGCTGAAGTATTGCGCAAGTCAAAGAGTGGACAGCATCGTCAATTTGTTCTTTAGTTTTAAGAGGTACAGTCAAGTCTAGTTTGTCTTGTAGTAGTGACTGGAACAGCTTCCAGTCAGTAAAGCCAGGAGTCAGTGTGGGTCTGCAGTTAGTATGTATGGGTTGTGTGTCGAGAGTTAAAAGAACCGAGATGTGGTCAGATGAAAGATCATTGACACTGTAAATATCTGAATGTATTGATGTGGTTTGAGAAGTAATGAGAAAGTCAAGAATATCAGGTAGTTTTGATGGAGATGTCGGCCAATATGTAGGTTGTGGAGGAGAGAGACATGCACAGTTAGTGCTGGAGAGTGCGTCAAGAAGTGTACATCCACGAGGGTTAACCACACGGCAACTCCAGCGTGGATGTTTTGCATTATAGGCTCCACCAGAAATAAATTTGCTTCCAAGGGATTCGAACAATAAAGGAATTGCTGGCCAGAAATGCTTTTGTTTGGAGGGCAATATACAGAAGCAAATTTAAGAGTAAATGGTTGAGATTCCATTGATATAATGGTGGACTATAGGAAATCTGTAGGGCGGCTTCCAGAAACAGGATAGTGGTTAAGAGAATTTTTAGTGAGAATAGCTGTACTCCCATGCGCTGTATCTTCTGAGTGGTCAGTTCTGTATACAGTATAGTCTCTTATGTTGAAGTACGATCTACTTGTAAAGTGAGTCTCAGTAATCAGTGCTACGTCAATTCTTCTGTCGTGTAAAAATATATTCAATTCTTCCCTGTGAGAAGTCAAACCATTAGCATTCCAGAGGAGGATGGCAAGAGGGCGCCGGGTAGGATGATTCATCGTGTGAGTTTAGGAAGGAGTTCAGTGACTAATGTTGTAAGGAGAGTTATAAGAGGGTTTATGAGGATTTGAACTCATTGGTAAAGGATGCACTGAACTATTTCTGGATTTTTATATGGTTCTTCTACTTTGATCTGGGTGTACAGTAATTTTGTAAGTTTAAAAATGTCTTGGTTGTTGGGTTGAGGTCTATGAAAAATAAAGGTAATGGTGTTCTATGTGTAGGGTGTAGAACTCTGGAGACTGCTCTAAGGCGGAACCCTTTTTTTTTTAATTTCTTCTCTGATTTCATCAACCGGTGAACTTGAATGTAAGTGGCGTATGACTACTCGGTAGGCTTTCTCTTCCTTAAGCTGGTATGTGTGGAAGTCTGCACCTTTTTCACGTAAATATTTAATAGTGGTTCTATATGAATCTACAGATGTGTTTATTTTAGTGTCTGCTGTTCGAGACTTACAAGAAAAGAATTTGGTCCAATCAGTTCACTGAGGGTTTTGCAGAACTCTATGTAATTGTTAACGTTATTGACATAGATTGGTGGTGGTTTGTGAGTTCGTTCACAAATTTCGGGTTATACATCTTGATCTTCTGGAACAGTGAGTGGTGTGAAAGGATTTGGTGTAAAAAATGGCGAAGCATTAATTGTTGTGGTTGTAGTTGAAGAAGTGAGAGATGTCAAGGTAGAAGGGGGTACCATATTATCTGCAAACGTACTAGTGCTAGGAGTGGTGCTTTGTTGTTATTGTAATGTGATTGGTTTTCTTTTTTTGCACTTTTTTATATTTTTGTAAAAACAAAAAAAAGACCTCAGATATTTTTGTATAAAAAATAACACCAGAGATTTATATAGAATTGAATTTAAAGGAATGTGGTCGTATTATTATTATCATCTTTATTATTGGTGGAAATGAATACGATAATACTTTAAAAATGGCTGACCTTACCAGTTAGACAGAGTCCAGGGAATTTCCAGTAAGCTCTTCAGTAATCAGAAGCAGCTTTGTGGCGCCACCAAGATCTCGTCAACCTTTCTCTTGTGTTAGGTTGTAGAAAAAAAGAAGTGCCATTTACATAAATATCAGTTTGTGTGTGTGTGTGTTGAGAGAGAGAGAGAGAGAGAGATGAATAATATATATATACTTAATACTGTTGTCAGTTACAATCAGCTGGCGATATGATCAGCTGATTCATTTTATTTGACAGATGTTTTCCCGAGGAATTTTTATAGCGCACCCTATTGTGGGCTGTTAGCACTTTATATATATTATGTCCTTGATATGTAATCTCTCCTGCAGATTTTTTTTTAATACTTTTTGCATTCCAATTTTTTGTTTCAATTTTTTTTTTTTACATTTGCGTTTTCAAAACTCCATCAAGAATCACTTGTCACCTCCTCCCCATTCTCACCAAATCAAAATCCGTATTGAAACATGATTCAAAACGCACTACTCTCTCACGCTTTTTGTAATTCCATTTGATTAAAAATAAAATTAAAAGTTGGAATTTTCACTACATATTTCTAGTAAATCACGAAAAGGAAGTAAATTAAATTTTCACAGGATTACATTGAAATTAACGTCATAAATTCATGAAAACTGCTTTAAAATCAATTTATCCAGCAAAATATTCCAAATAAAAGTGAGAGCGTTAGCATACCAATTTAAAAGAAAAGCGATCACTTTTCGAGAAAACCTCTGGAACATATTCTGTAAAGTTGCATTTCCGGTTAATAGATTTTCTTCAAAATTGAATTTCTAACTCTGTTTTGTATTATTTAGATGGTAGGGAAGCACATATTATACTGAAATGGTACTATAGGGCAGTGCTCGCAACCTATGACCACGCGGATCATTCTAGTGGCCCGCATAAACATTTCAAATGGCCCATTTAATTTTTAAGTGAATTTTAATTTTATTATATATCAGGAAGCAATAGCCAAATAGACACATGAAGCCTCTTGTTTTTTTTTTTCGTAAATGGGTAGAAACATCATGCACAGAGCCTAATAAACCAATTTGGTTGAGTAATCTTTGATTGAGATTATTACTGATCAATCAGTGTGTGTGGAATTGAAATAAATTGTTTAGGGATTCTTTACATTTACGAGTATATAATTGTCGTATACATGTATAATATAGTTATACAAGACTTACAGCTCTTAATTAGAGTACCTAGTATATACTTGTCGTATACATGTATAGTATTGTTATACAAGACTTATAGCTCTTAATTGTTATACAAGACTTATAGCTCTTAATTAGAGTACCTAGTATATACTTGTCGTAT
>JAAEAF010011526.1:0-10287 GCA_011037195.1 Triatoma infestans | reverse complement strand
TATAATTTTTAAATAAATCTAAAAATTATAACTAGTGGTTGGAATTTGGAAAAGGACCCAGCCAGCCGCTATCTGCAGGTCAAGAACCGCGGCAAAACCCTTTCAAACAGGGGTCAATATACAATCAAGAGAACCGCCGCAAAACCCTTTTTGTAATTCCTTCATACAAGGGTCACCGTACACTCAAGAGGCCACCTGGCCACCGTCTGTTAACAAAGCGTCGCCACCCCCGGCCAAAACAACCTTTGTTAACTACCGACCTCCCCTAGGGTCAATATACTCCGAGAGATGTTTCAGTGTGGCACGTACTTACATATCAGCCGTTGTTGTGAGTGATGCAAATATAAACGTCGCCCCACTGGAGTTCCATTCAGTTAAGTTGGAGTAATCAATCAGTTAAGTACGAGTTATCGATCAGTCAAATGCTAGCAATCAATCAGTTAAGTGCGAGTCATCGATCAGTTAAGTGCGAGTCATCGATCAGTTAAGTGCGAGTCATCAATCAGTTAAGTTCCAGTACGAAAGAAGTTCACATCAGTCCCAGATCAGAAGCACCATCACACATCGCGAGCGCGTCCCTATTTAAGGTTTTAACACTACTTCCTTAATCATTTATATTCATTTCATAATTCTTATATTCACTTACAATTGTGCATCTTAGTTTTTCCTATTTCAATACACTTTAAATTATTTGTTAAAATATAGTTTTATTTTCATAAATCAGTAGTTGTTATTTCTAATAACAACTCACTAATCTCTCTAACTAACAACACTTACTCCTCCCTTCAACTTCCGGTATCCATAAAACCGATACCAATACAATAGCATTGAACCTATTCCATATAAAGCCTTGAAGAAATTTAAGAAATTCTCAAATTCCGTGGTAACTACCTAAATCAGTTTATTCTCCCCCCCACCCCAAAAAAAAGTTACACATAAAAGTGATAGTTTATATCTGCGCAGTGAGCATTTCAAGTTTAAAGGAAATTGTAATCGCTATTTTAGAGAAAATCCCCTCCAAAAAAAAAAAATAAATCTGCTCTCTAACGTTGCATTTTACTTAACCGATTTTCTTGAAATTGACAATTCTATCAATGCTTCTAATGTGTATTACCATTATGTAGAATGTAAAATCATAGATTATACTCAAGAGGTACTTCAGAGGAAAGCATAACGCTACTGTTCCCCCCAGAACCCCCCAAAAAATCAATTTTCCCGGGAAAATATTTCAAATAAAAGTGGTACGTATTTATGTCTGTAGATAGTATGTGAAGTTTAAAAAAAATCGTTGAAGCCTTTTCCGAAAAAATCACGAAAAACTGAAAATAAAAACCGTTCAGTGAAGTCGCTTTTCCGGTTGAGGGATTTTGCCTGAAACCTTCATGTTTAGGTAGTACCTAAAGGCAATATTAAATTAGTGGTTCCTGCGACTTTTCATTTTTGAGATATTTAGTTTACTCACATACGAGGCATGTCCAGTAAGTAAGTATACTGAATTTTTGTAGGTTACACAAATTTTTATTTGAACAAAAAAATTAACTGGTTACATTAGTACATATGTAAGCTATTTTTCGACATAGTCACCATTCCTCTCAATGCAGGTGATGAACCGGGGTATTAATTTTTTGATGCAGTGTCACAGACACTTACACGGCCACTTTAAACCGTTCTACCCATTTGTGAACGTTCGAATGGTTCAAACAATTATTCCCGTACACTTTCAACATTGTTTCGTGGATTTCACTACCTTTGATACCCTCTGCAAGTAAAAATCTAATCAGTGAGCGATGTTCTTCCGAGGTGCAATGCTCGAGCGGACTCGCCATTGTTAACTGAATACAATTGAGGTTATGCTTACTAAATACGAGGCATTCCAATAAGTAAGTGTACTGAATTTTTGTAGGTTACACAAATTTTTATTTGACACAAAAAAATTACCTGGTTACATTAGTACATATGTAAGCTATTTTTCGACATAGTCACCATTCCTCTAAATGCAGGTGGTGAAGCGGGGTATTAATTTTTTGATGCCTCCCTCGAAGTAGTTTCCCGCCAATCCCTTCATCCACTTCTCCACCTCCCCCTTCACCTCCTCGTCGGTTTAAAACCTTTTTCCACCCATGTGCAGCTTCAGGGAGGTAAAGAGATAGTAATCTGAAGGTGCTAGGTCAGGGGAATGCGCGGGATGGTTCAGGACATCCCATTTAAACGAGGCAAGCAGTGTGTGGTCTGGCATTGTCGTGCAGCAGGCAGACTCCCTTTGTCAGCATGCCTCTCCTTTTGTTCTGAATCGCCCTCCGCAATTTTTTTAGGGTCTCACAGTATCTTGCAGAGTTGATGGTCTCCCCTTGAGGCATATATTCAATTAAAATTATGCCTTGATAAGTACCAAAACACGGATGCCATGATTTTCTTGGATGAAATTGTGGTTTTGAACTTTTTGGCGGAGGGTGAAGAGGTGTGACGCCACTGTTGAGACCTGCCTTTTGGTTTCAGGTGTGTAGTGTGCAACCCAAGTTTCATCTCCAGTAATGATGGAGCGGAGAAATTCATCTCCATGGAGTTTGTAGCGTCTCAAAAACTCTTGCCCGACCTTGAATATTTCACACTTGGCGGGAGATTGGATTGACATTTGTCACGAAACGTATTGTCGCGTCGACAGTTCTCAACGTACTGACCTCGAACCGGTCTCGTTGCGGAGGGGAGGAATCAGGCTACACGAGAGTGTAGCCAACATGTCGAAAACAAAATCACTCCGGCCGTGAGAGCCTCAGTACACTTACTTTCTGGACATGCCTTGTACATACGCTAAAAATAATTTTTTCCAACACACGGAACCTTGAAACATGAATTTCCGTTGAAAACTCAATTTAGAAAATTTAACACGATCCCAATACTTTTTCTTATTAGGAGTAAGAGAAAGTAATTCCTCTTATTAGGAGGAAGAGAAAGTAAAAGACCTTGGCCCAACAGCGCATGAGGTTTATCCACTTATTTTTGGCAGTCGCAACAACAATCCGCTACTAGAATAGATAATAATAGAATAAAAAAGTGGAGCGTCCCAGCGGGATGCAAAAACACTGCGATCCAGCGGGATCTTTTCCAAAATCCCCCCCTTAATGTATATGTACAAATCTAGCGCTCACAAGCAGACCTGAAAGGAGGCCTCCGAATAGCTCTTAGCCGCAATCTGTCGCCCAGTTAGTGGAATCTGCTCTTGCCATTAGTAGCGAACTTGGAGGATTTCCACTTCCTCAGACAAGCAATCCTGCAATTGTTATGGTTGCATCCACATAGCTAGAAAGCATCATAGATACATTTTCCGTGATAACCTGCTTCATTTTGTGGTCATCGACCGGTATCGGGCGTTCGCCTATCTTCAGGATGTTTTTGGTCAAAACAGTGTGTCAATGATAAAATAGGCTTGCATAGAGCAAATTTAGTTGATACACTCAATGTTTGATGGGCGAACGCCCGAAACCAGACGATGACTATGTAGTTGGCTGTCACTGAAAATATTTCTGTTAAAAACCTGCAATGTGTACTATTATTAGCGGGACCCCATAGGGCAGTGATGGCGAACCTTTTGAGCTCGGTGTGTCAAAATTTTGAAAAATAGAAACATAATTCTCGTGGCGTATCACTCATCAAGTTAATTATTTGTTTAATGCCATTTAAAATACAAAAGCCAAAATTATGAAACCAATAGTTTACATTTAGAGAACTTGTCTTACATATTTCATTGACACTTAACATACAAAATCAAGTAATATATATATAAAATATAATTGAACAAAAACAGAAAAACAATATAAATTTATACAATTAGAAAATAAATATATATGAAAAATTAGTGACTTTTTTGGTGTGGTGGTTGGTTCCGCAGAGCTGGAAAGTATCAGAGACATTTTCCGTCGTAGCCTGCTTCATTTTGTGGTCATCGACCGGTTTCGGGCGTTCGCCCATCTTTAGGATGCGTTTTTCAGACAGTGCGACAACACGGACTTGTACAGAGCAAACTTGAGTGTGAAAAAATGTTGATCGTATTTATAATTTCCATGAAACAAACTAAACACAAAATATGTAGTAAAGAGAGAGAGTTGCTAACTATATGAGCTACATTATCAGAAAAAAAAGATTTTTTTGAATTATGAAATTTTTTATCTTTGAAGATGCGTGTCACCAAAAATGAGCTCGCGTGTCAGCACTGACACGCGTGTCATAGGTTCGCCATCACTGCCATAGGGTAATAAGGTGCCTGTACCTTATTGCCTGTACTATATCATTATTGCATGGTTATCATCATTGCAATCCTCCACTGGGAATCAAACCTGAATCAAAATAAAAATCGCTTGCATCAAATGTAAGAGGCACCTTACATTAACCCATTTGGTTAGTATTTTAATATTATCTAAAATAAAAACCGATCAAAAAAAAGATCTTTATTAAATTCTTTTTGAAATTTTGTCCCTTCTGTTTTAAATAAAAAGGCCGTGTGGTATACCATACAACTGGCGCGTGCTCCTTAATCGAATTTTACGACAACCTAGATGGGAGTAGGCCTGTTACAACCAACGGCTGGCAGGGGGGAGGAATGGAACCTAAATAGAATATCAATTTTAAGCTTTTGCGTTTTTTTCTGTATTGAGATTTTGCGTATATACACACACGCACTTACACACACACACACACACACACACACACACAAACCCTCCTACCACACACACCATACAGTGACTCACCGCAGACACCAATTGCTCAAACTTTTTTCATATCCAGGGAATCTGAAACATATAGTCTGGTAAAAAACACAATAATAATTTTCAATTTCCGATTATAGCAAGAAGAGAGAGTAAAAAGTAAAGTACACATATCATGGCCAGTTTTTCTTGCGAAATAAGAAACTACTACACAATAGCTTTTATCCATTATAGATAAGGAAGAGGGTGATCATTATATGCGTAAACAATCTCTGAACTCTCTCTGCCCTGAGTTTTAATCATGTTTTTGAATGTTTCATATTCAGAAAAGCACTGTGGATAATATTAATAGAAGATAGCTGTATAATAAAGGGGCATGATTGGGTAGAGTTC
The DNA here is from genome assembly GCA_011037195.1 of Triatoma infestans. Classification (NCBI taxonomy): domain Eukaryota; kingdom Metazoa; phylum Arthropoda; class Insecta; order Hemiptera; family Reduviidae; genus Triatoma; species Triatoma infestans. The sequence goes on along the minus strand of JAAEAF010011526.1, from coordinate 5,194 downwards.
ATTCAACATTTAATGATGTCCGCAGTAGTAAGGGACCTTTGTAGAATATTATTTAATGGCAAGAAAGGGGAAGAAGATGGGTGGTTAGATTGGTGATTCAAAATAAGAAACATCACTTTGAATAATAGCATCATCCTAAAAAAAGTTCTCTGTGTAGAGGTGTTTAGAAATGAGTGATTCGCTTGGTTACGTGATGAACATTTTAATTATTGCTGAGGATGTTACTCATCTTTAGAGGAAGTTTCCAACTCTCATAATCATAAATATAGATAGTCTATAAATGCTTTTGGCTTTTTTTTTCGTCTTTTGTTTTTATTTTTGTAAATCTAAATTAGTTCGTTCACATCTTATATAGTTTTATTACTTCCTTATTGTAAAAACTTTAAGGAAGTATTGTTGTACGTGTTGAGAATTCGCTTATATACATTAAAGTTTAGAAATAGTGAAGCAAATTTTGGAAATAAGCCGCATAAGTCCTTTCATAAAGTTCATATATATGTATATATTCAAGCACTCTTTTTTCATAGCATAAACAATTCAAAAGAAATTTCAGAATTAAAGTTTTCCCAGACCATTATCGCTAGGCTAATTTGTGTTGTCTCAATCCTCATTGGGATGGATCGAGTTTGACGTTGTGGGCTTGTGGTGTTTTATCTGTTCTGTTGACAGTCCCTTTGGACACTAAACCAAGTGCAAGTACCAAGTACCAGTAAATGTAAACTACTTTGTCTTCAGTGTGTCTCGAAGAAAGCCCAGTTTTTCCGAGTGTTTAGGGTACTACTTTCTGTAAATTTACAACACGTAAAAACAAGTGTACATTACACAAAGGCTAAAAACCTTCCCCACATAAACTACATCTCTTTTATTTAAGCCAATCTATGGGCGAAAGGTGTATTAAGCGCAAAAAGTAGACTGTGCAGACTTTTAATAGACAACACTAAAAATAACTATTCTTAGTACTCGTATATCATAAATTTGTGCTTCATTCTCTGTAGATACAAATGTAAAAGCAAGAGAGCAAACACCAAAGAGAGCAAGAGAATCTCAACCGCTCTCTCGGACTGGAGTGGGAGAAGCTGTGTAAATATAGCGACGGACAGTCCATAAAACACAGTTAAACACAGTTGAGAATTCAGTTCAATACATCCAATCGCTAGGTGTCATTACTCTGACCACTCTACCTTAAACATTTCTTTATTGTAAAGTCCAGGCAGTCTGTCTCTACTTATTAATATATTAGTTAACCAGTGTTAACCAAGTCTTCTTCTTAATTCATCAACCACACAAATTCTCTCCACCCTACATATCCATTATACAAAATTCTAATTGAAATAGGCCATTCCAAAACTGTTAGATGTGTCTATTTTAAATCAATCTAATGTCCCTAGTTGTCAACAATAACTTCACCACTTCAGCATATAATCATCACAGCTGAGCTATCAATACTTTCATAGTGAAATCTTAATGCAATTCCTTAAATTTAGGGCAAATTTCAATTTTGACAATTTTAATAAGTCCAAGTTGACATTGAGTACGTAGTTATGTGATAAAATTGAAAAATCTAACATCATTCCATGATCAAATTTTGCATTAAACTTCGCGAATTGTAACCTGACTAAATTTTAAAACGTAATTTGCCTAAGGCGTTCAAGCATTTTTGCTTGACCTAATGTGGAAGTCGTTCTTCGCCTGACCTGTATTCAAAAAAGGTCCAAAATGTGATCAGAGTTAGTGTAGAATGATTACTATAGCCTTCTTATATATAAAATGAACTTTTTATTTATGTTATAAAAAATATCATGTTGAGATACTTGTATTAAATAAAAAAAAGGGAAATTTGGTAAAGTCTTATATCTATAAATAGAATACATCTAATTCGGAACAAATTATGATGGTAGAGAGTAGAAACTGGGTGAAGAACAGAAAATATCAATGCTCTGACTGCAGCTTTGGTGGAAGTTTTTATCAAAGCAGTTCCGCTTAAAGAATGAGCCCACTGCAGTTCAACTCAAACCATTGAACATTTTCAATATTCAAAATCCTAAAGGTCGGATAAATAGCTGAGAAAGTTTGATCTCTTTTGGAAAGGGACGGAAAATCCGCAGAACAAAACATCATATTGGTGTATTGCTTAGGGACGTACGACATTGAGTTATGGGGTTCAACAAAATGTTCCAGTCTCCAAATACTACAATCCTTTCAATCCAAAATCCTTCGCGCCATCGTTAATACTCCTTTCTATGTTTCAAATCTAACCATCCATAGAGATCTTGACATTCCTTTCGTCAATCTAGTACGAACCTGATATAAAAAATTCCATCAATCCCTGCAATCGCATTCTAATTCTTTAATCCGCCACCTATCCTCCCGCATTATTCCAGATAATCCTCCCAGGCGTTTAAAACACCAGTGGTCTCGCGATTTCCTTTCTTCAAGCGATTTAGCTCAGCTTATAGGGAGTGTTACCGCTGAGTAGCTTCTCTCTGGAGTATGCGAGGCGTGCATGTTTATGGAAAGTGCAGTGCTATCAGTGTTACTTATAGCGTAGAAAACGAAGGTGTAACAATAAAAATAAATAAATAAATAAATAAAGAATTAGCAAATATTTTCTGAGTTACAATTTAAATTTGTTTTTAGATAACAAATTGACCGAAGCAAAGATTCAGGCAAACATTTGTAGATTTTTGCGGTCACATATAGTGTTTTTTTCGAATTTGGATGTAAGATGTGCGTATACCTCGTATAAACTACTTAGCCATGCCACTATGTCATGCAGTTCCTTCCCTTCCTACGTATTGTTTCAAATATGTACACTTCTCTATGCTAACTTGCTTTGAATTTTCTGTTACAAATTCGGCACATCTATGTATATAAAAATTCAGCATCCGTATGTTTGTGGCCGCAAAACTCGAAAAATAGTCGATGGATTGACTTGAAATTTTTACACTACGCTGCATTCTATATAAGAGTGTTTATATATACTTTTTACTCCGAAGTTCCGGAACTTCTCCGAGCGTTTCGCGAGGTTGGCAGAAATAGACAGACTCAGACGCATTGCAATGGTGGCTCACTCTCTGAATCTCTTTCTCAACTACTTATAAGTACCTCTATTCCAAAGTTCCCACAGAAACGGGAAATTCCGAGCTAAAATCCGTTCAAACGGCATATTGCGTTAGCACTTGCTTCTTCAGGTATTGCTGGTAGGTACGTTGATGGAAAGAGGTAGAACAGCGCATTCAGTCAACGTCAGCTTAAACTGTCATGACTTAAACATGGATTTTTCAGAAAACCCAACACGTAACATTTCTAAAACATCAGGAATGGAAAAGGTTCTTCTGGCATGCAAAATCATTGTACAATGGCTTATAAGAAGTCATTGGAGGCGTTAGACCATACATTGAAATACTTGCTAAATAATCAGGTTCCATTTGGTGGAGCATTGATGTTACTAGCCGGTGACTTCAGGGCAAACGCTTCCAGTGATACCTCGCTCAACACCAGCTGATGAATTGCATGCCTGCTTGAAATATTCAACCCTTTGGGACAAAATTCATTTAACAACGAATATGTGGGTTCAACTTCAAAACGATCCAACAGCTGCCATATTTTCAAGACAATTACGCGAACTCGGTAACGGCACTGCTCCTACAAATCCTGAAATGGGAAAAATCACCTTCCCATCTAATTTCTGCAACATTATACATTCAACAGAAGAATTAGTAGACAGAGTATTCCAAAGCATCGAAACAAATTATCAAAATCACGCATGGTTAAGCCTAAAAATCAGACTGAGCCATAGTGAAGCGTTGTCGGGTTAGCTAGTTTAAAATATAAAATAGCAAGGTAGTATTTATAAAGCCTAATTGGGGAAATAGCTGGCGACAACTTGTATATCCTTTTCTAACCTTGCATATAATTCCTCACTATCTTCTTTTGGCATTTGAATACATTCACCGCTAATGGGGCGCAGCCCTCAAATAACAGGCCGTTAGTCACGACTGAATGGAAAAGAGCCCAGTAGTCTGTCTTTAGTCCTCCAATATTCAGTAAGTTAGACACTTATCCATACAAATACTTGGAACAGCGATAGTCTCTAGCCAACGTTCTCCCTTTGATGTGAACAGAGTGGGATTCGATTCCTGTGGAAGCAGTAACTTTGTTGATCAGCATCGTTTAGGAAAAGTGGAAATCTACAGTTCAGTAGCGAGTATTTCCAATGTGAACTCAAAATCAAAACTTTAACACGATTGTGCAATGCTTCTTCCTCTTACAAGCAGTTAGAGTAAGTAATATATGTAAACAAAAACAAAACAGATAAATTGTAATAGTTATTGATTATCGTTCACTACTACTAGTACTTTAGAACTATTAGTTCTTTAATAATTATAGAAATTCAAGGAAAGATAGTTTTTATGAAAGAGAACATCCTAATTATAAATACCATTAAGTTTTATTATTTTTATTTTAGTATTTACTATTTCTTTTTAATTTTTTTTTATTGCGCTTTATTTAGTAAAGTTTAATTAGAAAATTAGATATTAGATATTTGATTAGGAATTGTAGACGATAATAATAGCGTTGTACAATAACTACAGTAATATAATTATTGTACATCTTAACACGGCCAGTTTTATAGTCATCTCCCGCATTATTCCCATCTTTTTCCCATCGTATTAGTCTTTCAACTCTGCTTCGTAATTTTTTCTTTCCTTTAAATTTCTTTGTTGCCTTCCTAATTACTTAGTTGTATTATTACAAAGTATAATTACTGTTTATACTATTAAGAGGTACATTGTATTATTTTATGTTTCATTCTGATATTTTCTGTAAGTTCTTGAATGATAGTATAAATAAAATGACTTTGTAATCAACAAATGTATTAAGTTAAAATTTGATTCGCTTACTTAATGTATTGTAATCGTGTCAAATTTTCGATATCGAGTTTTCACCGGAAATATCCGTTTTAAGGTCCCGTGAGTACAAAACAGTGGTTTTTAGAAAATGGTCTCTCTCTCTCTCTCTCTCTCTCTCTCTCTCGTGTGTGTGTGTGTGTGTGTGTGTGTGTGTGTGTGCATGTGTATATGAACAGCATAGCTCAAAAATGAAAAATCGTAAAAAGTTGAAACTTGATATTCCGTTTAGGTATCGCCATGGGATCTGACAGTACGTTATCTGTCAAAATTCCTCAACCGGA